>PVIJ01001144.1:0-218339 GCA_004024925.1 Scalopus aquaticus | reverse complement strand
AAAAGACAGACAGAAAGAAACACAAAGTGTAACAAGGCATGCTTTTACTTTGCCCATAAGAACTTCTGCTTGTGATCAATGTCTGTTTCTTGTAGAATTATGACTTGCATGTTGCCTTTTCAATATGGGTCAATCAATGTAACAACACCATTGCTTCTACCCCCTTTAGTTGTTTCTGTTGTCATGATCAGGCACTCTTTAATTTTCAAATTGAATTTGGATTTGTTCCAGAGACCCCTTAAAGAAATTGATTTCTGACTGGAAATGGCTTACATTGTGCTTGACATTCGGAACTGATGTTGTAGCTACCACAGATAATTGGAATAAAATCCTCATGTCATATTTGAAAGATGGTAAGTTTTAGTGTAGAAATGTCTATATTTATTCTTTAACTAGTTTTATGCTTTTTATATCCTAATTTTCAGCTAACTGCTTTCAATAAATTGAGTTGTTCATCAAGAACTAGTTACAAAAGGTAATGTTTGATTTTCACCCAATTTCATGAAATTTTCTTATATTTTTATTGGTTCTTTTTCTATTTCATAAGATTTTGATCATGTATTTTTTAAACTATACACATGAAGAAACTTTAAATTAACTTCTTTTGCCAAAATAATCCATATAGAATTCTAAGTGTTCTAAAGAGATATTTTAGTTGAGAAAATATTTTCTCTTTGAGAAATTCTAATAATAAAGTAACAAATAAATTTATTTTTATTCCTTAACTGAAAATATAAATAGCACTTCAAAATTGTGTGTATTTTGGGTCAACAGAGAGTCATTAATCATCTTTGAGCTGTTTATAAATAGGTTGATGAAATGGATATTGTTTTGAATTTTACCTAATTATAAGATACTCTGGAAACACATTTTTCTTTTTGAATTTCTCTTTTTATGCTACTGAAAAGTTATAATGAAGATAGTCACCATAGCATCAATAAATGCTGCAAAAATATATTTAAAACTGAGTATATTTATAATATGCTGACATGTTTCTGTCAAGAACATAAATTAATAGGAATAAACCATTGGGAAGCACATTGGTAATTTTAAAAAATATAAATATGTATGTAGTCTTGAACATTATTTTTGACTCCATAAATTACTGAGTGAAACAGTACAAAATTTACTAAAATCATGAATGATATAAGCATATATAACAGGACAATCAATGAAAACTAAAAGTTAAAATAATGTAAATGTGTAAAAGGAACGAAATTAAAGAAACCTTGATTCAAGTATTAAAAATGAAATTGGACACGAGACTGATGATTTTGAGGATAAAAATAAAAGATGTGTATCAATACATTAAGTCAATAAATGTAAACCACAACCACAATAAGACATCACCTGGTACCTGTAAGAGGAGTACTATCTAAAAGACAAGACATTACAAATGCTGGCAAAGTGAAGAAATTGGAAAGCTTTGTAAACTGTTGGTGGGAATGTAAGTTGGAGGAGCCACAGTGGAAAACAATATAGAGAACCTCAAAAAATTAAAACTTATCCCAGAAGGAGAGTAAGTGAAACCTCCAGGAAACATTTCTAGTTCATAGCAAGCACATCAGCGCCTTAGAATAACTTTCCAAGACTACAGTCTTCACCTTGCTGGCCAATCTACTTACATACTTAGTTTACTACTTTGTGTGTTGGTTTGATTGATTGATTGGTTGATATCTTTATACTCACTGAATGTGCTTTATCCACACTGAATGAGGTGGTGACTTTGTTTATTTTTGTTTCTCCATTATTTCTTGCTATAGATGTTGTCACTGAGACCAAAGGCTGGAGGCATATCGAGACTTCAGTATACATATTCTTAGTGTGGTTGAAGATGCTTTGAGAGTTGTTCAGCTTCTGTTAAGGAAAATCCTATTAAAATAATGGAACACATTCTGCTTCTTTCTAACCTTCTTAAAAGTAGATGATGGGCCAAGGTCCACCAGCCTTGCCCTTGCTCTATGTACATGATCACTGGGAAATCTCCAGTCATCTCCACATAGCTTATGTTACATTGCACCTTACTTAACTTGAAGTCACTTTTTGTTGGTTACTTAATTGAAATGAATTAAGAAATCAAAATGGAGTTTGCAGATGATTCAGACAAGTTGGGGGGATCTGTAGTAGCTTATTCAGACAATATGAAAACTTCTCTTTTCCTATGAGTTTATGCACTCTGGGTGACTTTTCCTTTTATAATTAAAGGTTTTCTGCAAAGGAAATACAGAGGCATCACAGGAGACTGTTTACAGCTCTGTATTCCTATGACATATAGAGCATTTCTTGGTATAGGAATATTTCTAGAGTTTACCAATGTGGTCTCCCTCTAGTACAGGATTTGCTTACTTCAAAATGCCTCTAGATTTATCCTGTTTATTTTTTTGTTTGTTTGTTTGTTTTAATTGTAGATGGATGGACATGCTGCTCTCTGGGTAGTAGAAAAGGAATGCACCCCATGGTTTTTAAAACTTCTCTGATATTGGCATTTAGCAGTAGGACTAACAGCTTGATCCTTTAGAAAAATTCAAGAAAACCACATCTTCGACAGGAGGACAGTTATTGCTTGCTGGAGTGAGAGCAGCTATAGCATCTTCTGATCTCATCATTAGCAATGAATCTGGTAACCCACTTCTGCAAATTGACAGATTGAGTAGGGAGTCTGAGGAGCAAAGTGGCAGCCTTTCCTTTATCTGTGCTCAGAGTTAAGAGCAGCTTCAGTATTTTTTTTTTTATTTTTTCAGTATTGCTATGGTGCAGCAGTGAGAAATCATAATAGAAAGAAAAAAGGACAGATAACTAATGATCAGAAAGTCTCTCTGAAGGTACAGCAGAGATGAATCTATCTTTCATCTAGTGACTTATGTAGGATTAATGGATTGGCTTCTAAAAATGCAAAATGCCTTAAATTTTTTGAATCCTCATTTTCTATCAACTTCGAAGTATGACTCCCCTTAAAAATATAAATCAGTTTATTACTATCTGACCTTAATTGAAATGTTCTAAGCACGCATCAATAATCTTTTATTTATTTTTTTTGTTTTCCTCCTCTCAATGTTTATTTCCAATGCCACAGCACTGTTCAAAAGGTTAAATAAACACAAGAAAGGGAGCTAATAAAAACACAGAATTTGAATCCAATTTTTCACTTGTGTCTCTGATAACAATGCCCAATTAAGTGAACTTTTGCTAACCTATTTACTCCCACTTTGGGAACAACTAAAATTAAGAGATATTTGTGAATTCCTTGCAAACTACACAACACATACAAAAGGACTTGTTGCCAGCCAAACACATAAGTATCCCCCCTTAAGCCAGTAGTCCCCAACTCTTGACATCATCCTTGGAGTAGTCTCACTTTCTTCTAAGGTCTTTGCATCCGGCCATTATTTCCTGCCACTACAGTCATCAATTTCCAGCATTCAGAAGGATTTTTGTTTATTTATTTTCCTCAAACTTTAGCTAAAAATGAAAGATAAATAAGAATGCTTTTTCATATGTTAAAATACCTAGAAACTATATCCTGCTTTGATTGGCTGGTAGGCCGAAACAAAAGCTTTTACAAAAGAAAGACTACAAGTTTTCCCTTTGAACCTAAAAGACTGCAAAGTCTGGACTGAAGTCAGGAATAGCATTTGCTGCTTCTTATTCCACATTCGTGTCCTCTCTCTACTTCTCCCACTTCCTCATCTACTTTCGTTCTTTACTTACCCAGCCTTACCTACATGTGTTCTCCTGACCATTCCAAGTTCATTTTTGTCTGTCTGATTGCCTTTGCATTCCCTTGCAGTGAATGTTCTCTCAGATCTGTGCATGGCTCTGTCAGATATTGGCTCAAAATTTACCTTTTCCTGAGCACATCATTGAAACTAGCTTTTGTGGCGGAACCACGCTCACTTATTCTGATGTATTTCTTTAGTGGTTCTTATCATAACTCCACAATCTATTTGCGTGTGTATCCTTGATTATTTTTCTTAATTATTTTTTTTAAAGATTTATTTATGTATACATACAGCTGGGGTACAGGCCAGAGTTGTGGAGTGGCGAGAGGCTTCACCGGAGACAAAGTGGGGAGCAGAACAGGCAGATCAGAAATACACTGCTGAGGGGAATAGCGGGCGAGGCAGGAGAGGTCTGCTGCACCATGTGGGATTCTCCCCGGCTGGGCATTGAACTCGCATCACTGCTGCCTACAGCTCCACAGCGCAGCGCTTAACCGCTGCGCCACCAGGGAGGCCCTATTTTTCTTAATTAGAATGAAAATAGAAATAAATATATTCTGTTGGTAAACCAGAGCATACTGACTCCAGTGGCTAGGACAGTTTAGGCATATTAGCACATACTTTTGAATGAATTCATTGATATAAACAGATTAGGGCCAAACAGAAATCAAAAGTTGGATTTTATTGCCAATAATCACCAAATGGTAAATCATAATCATTTGGATCAAATGATTTTTTTTTAAAGATTTATTTATTTATACATACAAGCTAGGGTACAGGCCAGAGGCGTGGGGCGGCGAGAGGGTTCACCGGAGACAGAGTGGGGAGCAGAACAAGCAGATCAGAAATACACTGCTGAGGGGAGCAGCGGGCGAGGCAGGAGAGGTCTGCCGCACCATGTGGGAGTCTCCCGGGCTGGGTGTTGAACTTGCATCGCTGCTGCCGACAGTTCCACAGCACAGCGCTAAACCGCTGCGCCACCAGGGAGGCCCTGGATCAAATGATTTTAAATATAAAATCTGAAATGACTGAAAGCATACTAAAGAATTATAATTTTACAAAAGCAATCTGAACACATCTTCAGAAGGATTGCTAATCAGGCGCCCATGCTTATTGTCTATATTTGCTAGCTGAATCCTTCTTAAACTTTTCATCCTAATGTTTATCACAGATATGGAGGCAGCAGATCTCTCTATATATTATGTGATAATTAAGACATTATTATGTGTCTCCTCTTGATCTCTTTACCTCAATTGAGAAGATTATTGAGAATATAGGTTGATCCTTTGTTAATTTATCCTTTAGAGATGATCTGCATATTAGAGCTACAATATTTGAGGATCTATAACAGAAGGTTTTTCTTAATAGAAGTGGAAATTTCAGGATGTTATAATATAGTCTATTAAAATTTTAATAGGTATGCTATATGTTATTAAAAAATAGAACACATAATTCCAGAGACAAAAAAAAAATACCTAAATTCACAAAATGAGTCACTTTGGCTAATAGGGACATACAATCCAAGAATCGTTTTGCCAAGTGTAGTGTACATCCCAGCAGACAGTACTGCTATGTAGTAATGATATTGGAAAAAGCACAAGTGAGAGCAGAAATGATGGTGGCTCCTAATTCAGCTTTGGCTGATGAGCTAAATGAATTGGCAGCACTTACAGGAAAGGGACTTGAAGGAGTAGTGATGGCCAATTTTCTCTGCAGACTAATACAACATTTTCTTTAGCAGAAGAAATTGGTTGAAAGTTCTCTCCATTTTTAGATCCCTTTTGTTCAGAGCTTCATAAGTGCAGTTTGCCTTAGTATATTTCTATTTGCTGGAAAGTTTTAATAATTAGGAAGAGCCCTAGAAAAATTGCAATAGTTTCTTCTACACTAAAGTCAGATTTGATGATACCTGGCAGATTTTTGATCCCTTGCACTAATAACTGGACAGTGGTCAAAGTTTCCTGATAGAAGACTCAATAGATGAGACTGGGTGCCTAGGTCAGTCCCTTTTAACTGATTCTGCAAGGAGCCTGCAGTGCAGGGATGAGGAAATGAGAGTAAGGTAGTGAGAACTGAATAGTTGATCCCATTTAACTTCCTGGTTAATTTATTATGAATCAGCCCTAGACAAAGGTTAGGGCAATATTGTTTTGAATTCCTTCTCCACAAACTAGAAGTCGATGCATATTTGGGCAAGTATTTTTAATGCTTGTTGCTTTCTATAGATCCTTTTTATGAAAACGACATCGCTACATTTTGTTTTTCTTTTAAATGAGACTTAATACTCTGGCAAATTTCTAACGATATAATTACTTCATTAGGTAGCATAATTAGAAATTACTTGAAGTATAAAGAGTGCCTGGTAAACAAATGTTTAATTTACTAAATAATTTCAGTTCAAATGATTATTAAGTTAAAATCAGAAGTTGCTCAAAACCTCAAGTAATGGTTTTTACCAGTGCCACATGATAAAGTAATTGCCCAATTAGCAATTAGTTACAAACAGCAGTGCCCTTTATTTTTACTTAAAATAAGCTGATTTCCACTCTTCAAAAATGAATATTAATTAAGCAGGTAGATAAAAACCCACCACACCTTGTTAGTAGAACATACATCCATACAGAAACCCTGTCTTACTTATGAATTAGTTATACAAATGAGCAAAGAAACCTTTCTTTTATCCTTTACTGCAAAAGCATGGAAGAAAGGGAAAAAATGATTTAAGCTTGATTTTTTTGACTATCCTTATTTACTAAATGAAGCTGGAGACTCTGTCCAATGTCTTTCAATTTTTTAACTTATTAATCTTAGTGATCACAAATGCTAATATAAGTGTAGAAAATACACCTTAAATTTTATGTAATTATGCCTACCTTTTTATACTGAGGCATTATAATTCAACCCTTCTTTCTCCTTCTTGACTGGATGATAAGTGGAAAAATTAGGACACAATCTATACTGGGGACTTCTGATATTTTCCTTCTTGTTACTCAACTATCATGTGTTTTAATTAATATATTTACAGCTACTTTACATTTTGCATCTGTGTTATTTGAAAGGTAGTAAATATTGTAAAAGGCACAGGGTTTTGCAGGCAGGTAGGTATATATTTCATTTGTTCAATTCATAGTTTGCTCCTTAGTAGCTGTGTTCCTAGAGCAATTAAAATGTCTCAGACTGTTTCCTCATCTCACAAATAGGGGCCATGCTGATTCCCTCCTTGGGAGGTAGTAGGATTAAATAAAATAAAATAAGATATGTTGTCACATGTAAAATATTCGATGTGCGCATCTCCCTCTAACTGTGCAACATCTGAACTAGAGGGCTTCAAGTAGTTGTGGGATGATCGGAATCCTGGAATGAGGTATTTGGAGAAAGGTTTGTTCTAATGTTGTATAACATTTCTTCTAGCTCAACATTTCTGTTTTGAAATCTAATTAACTCTAGAGATAACAGTTGCATATTGGGCCTCCCTGGTGGCACAGCGGGTTAGCATGGAGCTGTTGGCAGCTGCAGTGCGAGTTCAATGCCGGGCCTGGGAGAATCCCACATGGTGCAGCAGACCTCTCCTGCCTCACCCGCTGCTCCTCTCAGCAGTGTATTTTGGTGGATCTGACCATTCCGTTCCCCACTCTGTCTCTGGTGAACCCTCTCACTGCCTCACACCTCTGGCCTGCACCCCAGCTTGTATGCAAAAATAAATCTTTAAAAATAAAGTTGCATATTGACACCAATGCAAGTAAATACTTTTATCCTAAAGTAAGAACATATAAGATAGGGCAAATGTATAAACAAAGTACATTCATTTATTAAAAATCCTAGCTAGGGAGCAAGTTCTCATCCACTCGGTTTGTAGTTCTTTTTTATAATAGTCCTAGAAAATTAATATAACACCGTATTAGAAAAAAAATGTCATAACTTTTACAGTAACTTATTTAAATCAGGATAACATCAAGAAGAAGAGCAGCTAGGTTCAAGAAGTTGGGGCTGTGAGGGAAAAATAAATAATAGACATGTACATTATTTTATACTTATGTTTTACTTCATAAACAGAGTATGTTTGAAGTGACACATTTTTTAAATATGTGCTTCTTAAGGTCCAGGGGCATGTAGTTATCACGATGTATTCTTGAACCCTTAAACAATGCTTGTCCTACAGTAGCTGTTTATTTTTTAATTTATTTTTAAAGATTTATTTATTTATGCATGCAACCTGGGGTACAGGTCATAGGCGTGGGGTGGCAAGAAGGTTCACCAGAGACAGAGTGGAGAGCAGAACAGGCAGATAAATGGAAACACACTGCTGAGGGGAGCAGCGGGCCAGGCAGGAGAGATCCGCCACACCATGTGGGAATCTCCCCGGGCGGGCATCAGACTCTTGTTGCCGCTGCCAACAGCTCCACAGCTCAGCGCTTAACCGCTGCGCCACCAGGGAGGCCCCTCAGTAGCTGTTTATTGATGAAAAAAGAAAGAGTTGAAGTTGGAAAGGAAGAAATGAAAAGGAAGGAAGAAAAGAGGAAGAGAAGAAGTAGAGAGGAGGATATAACCTGTAGTCTGGTATGCATATTGACATAAAATTCATTAAAATTGGAGTGCATTTGCATGCATAAATAAATAAATCTTAAAAAAAAAATTGGAGTGCAAGTTCAGTTATTGGAAAGAATATTGATGTTATTGATGCATCAGTCCCTTAAAAAAAAAAAAAAGAAGCTAACTTGCTTTGTCCCATCTTGCATGATGGCAGGTGAAAAAACTGATAAGCCAGTTACTAAAGAGAAAAAACCTGAAGCCAAGAAAACTGAAGCTTAATGTGAGGCTAAGATACAGATAACTCTAAAGCCAAACACCTAAGAAGGGGAAGCCCCACTGCAGCCAAAAGCATGTCCTAGTTAGAGGAATTGTCAGGTATTTCTTGATCTGCTATGGATTCCAAGAAAGCCACACAGAAGAGGATGTATTCCACAGCTAAATCCAGATTTGCAAAGAAAAAGGAGATGGTTCTTGCTACCATCACAAAACCAGTCAGCAGTGACAAGGACGGCTGTATGGGAGTGGTAGGACTTTGCAAAATGCCATATATCCTCCTATTGAAGGTGAGCCTCAAAAGCTCTTGACCCATAGGGAAAAAAAAAAGTCAGTGAGCATGTGAGAAATCTGTGAGTTAGCACCACCAGGGGACCATTCTGATCATCTTAATGGGGTGCCATTGGGGCAAGAGGGTGGTTTTCATAAGGCAGTTGAGTAGTAGCTGCTATGTGGGACTGGACCTCTTTCCCTCCATAGAATTCCTTTGTGCAGAAGACACCAGAAATTTCCCATCACTACCTCCACCAAAATAGATGTTATTGGTGAAACTCACAAAATATCTCACTGAGAAGCAGCTCAGTTTTGCCATCAACTGTCAAGGATGTTATTGGTTGGGTTTTGAGGATCCCAATGGAGCATGGTGGAGAATTATTAGGGCATTGGTGATGACATGATGTTAAAACATACATTTGTAGATATTTGACTCTATAAACCCTAAAACAAATACAATGTTGTAAAACAACTTTACTTCAATAAATATGTAAGTTAATATAAATAAGTAAATAAACAAAGAAACAGAAGCTATGTAAGTCCCAACACCAGGAAGGTGAGATATTCAGCACAGAGGAGGATAAATAAATTACAGAGCAGCACAAGGTTGATCAGAAAGCTGTGGTCTGGCAAATTCTGCCAAAAATCACAGCTATTCCTCAGGTCCAGGTCTCCCTTGCTGTAGTTGCTCTCAGAAATGGAATTTAATCTTACAAATCGGTGTTCTAATTTTTTTTACAAAGAATCTAATTAAAAAAACTGATCCACTAAAAAAAACTAACTGAAATAAAAATCTTTCCACTATCTTTTGGAAATTTTGAGTTATTATTACAAAAGAAATATTAAAAGAAACATTTAACTTTTAAATTTTTCCCTGAAATTGAATGCATCTTTTACAAAAACTAGCTTTAAAAATAGAAACAAGCAGTATTGTAGATTATGTATATGACAAATTTCTGTACATTTGGATTGCTATGGGGATACTTAAGTCAATTTATATTACCTTGTATCGCTATCAATTGGTTTTCTGAAGGCTCAGAACCTTGAAAATCAAGTTTATTGATATCAGCTAATTAAATATGTTTATAAATCTTTCCAGCCTTGAAACTAGGTTTGCTTTTTTAAGAAGAAAGAGCATGATGCTCATTCCTAACATTCTGTTTGAAGATAAAATGTATCGACCTGATTTTATGGACCACCTTGACTGGATGGTAAAATGCATAAACTGCACTATTTTTAGTGTCTTCTTTATATTTAATTCACTACTCTGATAAAATAAGAAGGAATCAAAAACTTTTATAAATATTTGACTTGGTTTCCATCATAAAAAATAATCTTTTAGTTTATTCCTACTTATATTAGTATTTTATTTACTTCATGAAGTTAATTTTCTCATTTGTTTAAATACTGGTGGGTGTCAACGAGTAGACTAAATGTACAGTTAAACACGTGTGGCAGGAGACTCACAAAGGGCAGCAACAAAGGATGTGACTCAGTGGGCGTGGAAAAGAGACTGTAGTGCCAACACAAATGGGACAAATAGATATGTTAACAACATACCTAATACACCAGATAGTCTATGAATTGGTTTATGAATTTCCTTGAATTTTGTTGGATCAGCATATAAACAATCTCAGTATTATCCTCCATATACTCAAGTATATCCTCTGCTACCCACCAAACCAATGGCACCATTTGAAGAGGACTGAGTTTCTCACTTACTCACTTAATAAGAATTAACCCATTATCCTCATGCCAAACTCTACCCTACAGGATAACTAGTATTTCAAACCAGCAATAACAAAAACCAAAGATGGTGTCATTATAAAAATCTTCATTTCATCCTTACAAAGAAGTTAGAATGATTTCTGTTTATAATAAGGAAGCTAGTGTTTTGTAGGTGTTCAAAGTGGTTAAGGTTTTTAAGTGCCATTCATATGCGCCATTTGGTTGTGATTCAAATAACCTATATTCCATACAAGAAAGTTCACAATGAACATCTACTATTGCTCCAAGTGTGGGGGGGTGGGAGCGGGAATCAATCCAAAACTGCACAGATTTTTCATATGCACTTTATAGTAGAATTATTAGTTGCTTAAAATAGATTTGAGCATGTTAAATTACTTCAGTAGAATGTATCTTAATGATAATTATAACCTTAAATATCAACATTTTTAAATGATACTTTTTTAAGCAAATGCTTATGCAACATGTACTATATGCCATGCACAGTTCTAAGTGTCTAGAAGATTACTCTTTAAACCTTTATAAATAAATCTGTAAAGAAGGAACTATGACCATTTTGCCAAGGAGGAAACATAGACACCAAGAGATTAATAAACTTGCTCAAGGTCATATAGCTAGAATGCAGCATTGAGATTTGCAACCAGGTAGCCTGACTCCAGAGGCTATTTAACCACTACCCTGCACTCACCAGCTAGGCTAAGACCCCTCCCACGTGAAGATTTATCCTCTGAAGATAGTCTGTACAAGTACCCCAAAGTGACCACATGGGGAAAAATAGCTATCTAAAATTCTATACCTCTTTCAGTCATCCTTCATCATCCATACCTTCATCCTTATTCATGTCCATTTCTCCAGGGATACGGTAATAGATACTTTGCTTTTCATGTGTTTGTGTAAATTAAGCCTTCTTAGACATATGAAAGAGCAAGGAGGTAACATAAAGGGCATATTTAAGCAGGTTATTAAACACCAGTGTGCTTTTTAAAGCAGGCAACCCCTACAGATTAACACAGGCTCTCCTTAAGTATATACATTATTTATGATTTTTAAATACATTTTCAGAAAAGTGAGAGAGGTGTAGTAGAAATATTGTAGTTTCAGAACAGACTAATTCTTTAAGATAATGCTTCTCTCCATTATAGTCAGCCTTTAGGTTGTTTCACTACATGTAAACTTTGAGTTGCTCTAATTTGTACTGAGGAGAAGGAAAATATACATAGCACTTATTGAATGCTTGCTAAGTAGCTGCCACCTTCACATGACTTCTAATCATCCTTCACACTGTTAATGCCCTCATTTTGTTCACTAAAAAACTGAAACATGGAGAGGTTAAAAGACTTGGCCCAAACTACACAGTTAGTTGACAGTGGAGAGAGGATTGTAACCCACATCATCTTATCCCAGTGTGCTAGGTTTGACTTAAGAGAGAACAACCTAAATGAAATCGAAACAATCTTCCTAGACACATTGATTCAGTGATGAATATCTGAATAATGAATATTGCCTTTCATTTTATTATCTTTCTACTTTGATTTATATGACTTGACTAGACTTGTACTTATTCATTGATATCTTATTACATAAAACATTGTCTAGGTAATGTTTGTTGCTAACATTCAGTATTTTTCTATTTATCTACCAGGTCATAATGTGCTTCTTCCCTTTTTAATTGTGCTAAATCTAAATGTTTTCACTTTCACCACTGTAATTTAAGTCTCTGGAAAGAAACACATGGGTCTAACAAAAGATTTGGCGTCATCATCTCCATGAGTGATCAGCTCTCAGGGTCTCTGTTCGGTTTACATGCTCTCCCTCCTCTGGGCATGACTGGAAACACACAGGGTGACACTCCAGCCACCATCTTGATATTATGTTTATTTATTTATTTTTTTTTTTACTATGTCTCACTGATTGAGAGTGAGCACAATTAATGTAGTCTAGATCAATGAGGACTATATAACATTTTGAAATGAGACACACAGAAACTGAAAGTTGTGAAAGCCCAAATCATGTTCATTTTAATAGTCTTGTTTCAACCATAAGTCCCTGTTGTAGAGGTCACCAGAGTAGTCCTAGTCCCTCATTTTTCAATTGCTTTATTTTAAATCTTCTTGGTTTCCATGATATTTGCATATCTAATTCATTTTAACTATGGATCTAATGACTAGAGTTTCTATTGCTGGCCATTATGACCATGTTTACACCCATATGGCCATAATTTTATAGGCTATCAAAAGCCCAAATGAAAGAGATGAATTACCCCAATGAGAATCATCCATTACAGGAAGCATGGTCCATTCAGTACTTGCATATTGTTGACAATGTCTTCATTGCATGTTATGTGTATTAATTTCCCATAGCTACTGAAACAAATTTTCACAAACTAAGTAGCTTAAAGAATGCATTTTTTTAACAGTTCTATGGTCAGAAAATTAAGGGGTAATCAGGACTTTATTTTTTCTGGAGGGTCTAGGGGAGAAATCCACTGTCTTGCCTTTTCTAGTGTTTAGAGGTTGCTACCTGCCTTTTATCCAGATCACTTCCTTCAGCTCCAATGTGCATCACTTCAACTGGTGATTTCATCTTTACACCTATCTGTTTTTTTCTAAGTTTGTTCCTTGCTTCCTCATATAAAAACATGTGTGATTTTATTGGCTCCATGAATAATTCAGTATAGTTCCCCTACTTCAAGACCCTTCTCTTAATTACATCCACAATGCCCCTTTGTCCATGTAAGGTAACATATCCATAGATTTGGAAGTTAGGACATGAATATCATTTGGAGTCATGCAGATTACTGGGGAGCCGTTTATAGCCTACCACACTACAAAATGTATATTATTATAGTTTTGTTAAAAAGACTATTGAGAGTAATATTTAGCATTGCCTGTTTTCAAGATATCAGAAAACTTCATTAATTAGTAAGACTGCCTAAAATTCTTCAATCCAGAGAAGGTTCTGATTCTTCTGTGAATTACCATCAACTTTCAAAGAGAACCAGCTCACAATAACATGAAAGGCACGACCTTCCTCTCACTACACATGGCAAACTATCTTCTTTCTGATCATTTTCACAAAAAATATTGGATAGATCAAGAGGATGAGAACTCTAGCAATGGTATAATTAAGTTACTGAAAGTGACCAAAATGAATGTCTGTCTATTTTTAATTGACAACTAATATTTTAAAAGAAAAACTGAATTTGGAGGAAATGACTAAATGTCAATTTATAAATCAGTCTAGAAGATTTTACACTCTAATTATGTATGCGCTTGTGAATACACAATTTCAATCACATTAATAATGATTTATTGTCCTCCAAAGACCAGATTCATTCAAGACAAATCCAACATTAGTCCTTATAAAAAGCTTCTATAAAGTTGAAAACACAGTATCAACCCAGTGTGTTGATACAAAAAAGGAAACATAACATGCCTAGGTTTTAACAGGCACAACTTTCATTTAAAAGTTTTTTTTTTTAATAAGAAAAACATATTTTGGATCTTTGAATTAAAATGAGCATCAAATCCTATTCAAATTTGGTGAATGCAAGTAATTAAGGCCCAGATGCTCTGCTTGACCTTTTGCCTGCATACTGTCAAATGGTCCAGATTGTCAACACTTGTTTACAACAACCCTGATCAGAGAGGTGCGTAACCCCAGGTTCTTAATACCTACAATTGTCAGTCATTGCAAACAGACACTCCACACCAGTGACCTTGGTGAAACAAAATCATCTCTGACAAATTTGCTAGTATTCAATAGTAAAAATCCCATGGTATACCACAATCAGTATTATGAATGTTCACATTTTGATCACCCCTCCCAAATACTATTAAACACAGAAGCAGCCCCGGTTTTTCGTCAGCTGGTCCAAAGAAAACTTCAGAGGCCATGATTTGATTAGAGACAATACTCACTTTTAACCATTTGATGAATGGGAATGTTTATTAAATAATGTTTTCTTCAGTGAAAATATTTATGTGAGTCAGTGGAAAAAAGCACAAAATTCATAATAATATACAACAAATTCAAGTCCTTTTCTCACCTGTTATATTGTTTTTATTAAATAGAAATAACATTGCATTAGAACATTGTATATGTTCCAGGTAGGCATCCCTAAAAGTCAGTAAGTGTATATTACATTAAGTTTAGCTCACAACTCCAATGTTATCTTCATCATGTAATTGACACCTTTCACATACCCATCCTTCCCCCTTCCTTTATAGGAACTACTAGCTGGTCTTATAGTCTAAAAGTTTATTTTTGTTTCATTTTTTTCATGTTTGCTTGTTTTCTCTGTATTTCACATATGTGTGGAATTACAGTGTTTGTCTTTCTTCTGACATATTTCACTAAGCATTATACACTCTAGGTTCACCCCTGTAATTGCAAAAGTCAGGATTTCCTTCTTTTATAGCTGAATACTATTCTATATAGGCACTGAACTTTTTTTGTTTCAGGTGCCGTATAATAATTTTAGGAATAATACTTAGTTGTTAGTGTTTGCTGAGCACATCTTCAATATAGATAGAGTTCTAACAGCATTAACTATGTAATCTTCTACATAATCTTATGAGATTGATATTAATCAACATTTATGAATAAGGAACTAAGAATTAGACAGGTTAATTAAACTGTCCATAGTCTTATTCATAGAAAGCTAATATCACTCATTTTAAAATATTTAGATTCATTGATATTCAATACAATAACTTCAATGAACTTTTAAACTCAAAAGTAGATTTTAAGATTTGATGATTGCACAGCACACATTATGAATATGAATGATCTGTGTTTCAGTCCTGACTCTGCCAACTACCATGACTATGATGTTAGACACATTATTTAACCTCAATTATTATCAGTATACTCATTTATGAAATGAGAATAAAAATTATGAGATTTTCTGTGAATTAAATGAGCCATTCATGTGAACACTGAGTAAGATACATGATACAAAGCAAGAACAAGTAAATTATAATGTCCATGCCCTTGTGTTTTTTTTTTTTTTAATCTGATAGTATAGGAGAATGTAAATGTCAAATGTGGGGGAAACAAATAAACATTAATCCACATTTTGTCACCATCTCTTCATAATTCAGTGGCAAAATAACTTGTTTTGCCATCACAGTATAAGAATCATGATATCGGTTGTGGGAGACTTTAAATTAGGCAATATTTGTAAGGCACTAGACCATTGTTTGGGGTGGAATATGTGTAACAAATTATCTTCTCTCCCTTTCAAATTGATTGAGCTTCTTGGTTATGCAAAGAACTGTTTCAATGCAAAAAAAAAAAAAAAAAAAAAAGGATGAAAAGTGTTTACTTCTTAGTTTGGCGGATAGGCCCCTAGAACCTACTTTGGGGAGTCTTGGTGTTCTGGAATGGCCATCCATGGTGAGCAAGGCAGGCTAGGTTTACTGACCATGTGTTCATGGCGGAAAGAAAAAGCAATGCATATACAAATAATTACTATATAAAGTGTTATGAAGAAAAAGGACAAGAAATTTAGGGCGTGCTGACATTTAGAAACAGAGGTTTGGAGGGAAGGGGGCCAGGCATACAAAGCAGGTAAGAATCTTCCAGTCTGGTGAAGGCAGGGAAAGCAAGTCCCATGGAACAAAAATTACCTAGGGGTTGACTCTTAACTGTTTTTGGTCAACTTTCTCAAGGAAAATTACTTTATTTTACACATATAATAGGATAATACAATATATTTTTAGTAAACCTTTTGTAATTGCTTTTATGCATTCTCTTTAGGTTCTAAATAACTTTCCCATTATCTCTTCCATTCCTATAACTAGTCTTGATAATATATTTCTTCCATTTTTTTTATCATTTTCTGGGTTTTGTCATTATAAAGAATTATAAAGAATCCTAAACACAGACATACACACAAATACACACACACATTTGAAAAGATGGTTCAAAATTTGTTAGGAAAGATTTTGCTTACCTGATTGTGTAGCCAAATATGTTTCATTATTTTGTTAGTAGCTGTCACCAGACTGTTCTCTGAAATGGTTGCAACAACTCCCATTTCCAGCAGCAATGAATGAGAGCACTCTCTCTTCTGCACCACCTAGAGTGACAGGGTTATGGCCGTTTAGACTTTAAAATTTTTGCCTGTTTGATAAATAAATCAATGCCTTCAGTTACTTTGATTTTACTTTCTTCACTATCAGTAAGCATCTCTACATGTTTACTAGCAATCTGGATATGCTCCTCTGTGAAATGCCCATTAATAACCCTTTCATCACTTTTCTTTCATGAAATTTATTCCTTTCTTTTGAATCTTTAACTACTTTTTATATTTTCTAAGTTCCACATTGCCAATATTTTCCTTTAATCCTTTGTGTTCTCTTGACTTATTTATGTCACCTTTCCATGTGAATTTAATTTCCATATTGTGAATATGTTTTTTTCAAAATCCCCTACCTAATTTTATATTTAATCAGCTAGGTTTTACTGTACTGTTATATCTATTATTTTTACACTGATAGTATTGATATTTTTGCACTTATAGTGCTAAAATAATCTTTTTATTTAAATAACTAAGTCAGCATAAATTCATAATGCATGTTTTATATGTTGATAATATAGGCTAGGGCTTATTCTTCCCTTCTCCCAGGTATCTATCCACGCAGGTCAGCATCATTTATTGATAATGAATACTATTGCAATGATAGAAATATCATTATATATCAAATCTTCATATGTATAAAGATCCATTTCTAGATTCTTTTGGAAGCATAGTTTAAAGAGACCGACTGAGCATGTTTGTCAGTACTATTGTGAGTAGGAAGCCAGCGACATTAAATGAACTTGGATAAGAAGATAAAACCAGATCACAAAGTGTCTTGTAGACTCTTCAAAAATAAATTAGAAGTAAGGGAGCTAATTCAGTTAAAACATATCTTCAGTGCAGGGGGTTGATCTGGGGGAAGACAATGGAAGAAAGCAGATCTATTTTAAAAAGCCAATTCAGAGATTCAAGCATAAGAGAAGAAGCACAATTAACTCTAAATATCTGGGGTCTTGGGTAGTATTTATTATCTGGAGTAATCTAGATAGCTCAACTATTACTGGTGCTGTACCATAGTGAGCTAAAGCATAAAGAAAATAATATAGTAAATTTCAGTTCCCTGGGATCTTTAAAGATAGAGTTTATAATAAATCAGAAACACTTGTTATTTGATACTTAATCAAAAAACTTCTGTATTCCAGCAATGTTTGTTGATGATATTTCTAATTTGTATTCATCACCTTTCCTGAGATAGTTAAGTTCAGTTTATTGAAGGTAATTGAATCTTTCATGATTCAGAATCCAGCAATGCCTCAGGGACATCATTCTAAACATCAATCCTCATTTTATGGGCATAGATCAGACTGAAACTCCAGTGAATATAAGTAAAACTCAGAAAATTGCATTTTTACCAAAACCCTAGTATCAATCTATTTCTTTATGGAATTATTTGACTTTTTTCCCTAAAAAAAATTTGAGGGTGTAAGGATTTTGGCTAACTAAAGGTTCAGGTTTATTATAATATTTATAATGCATCACAGAACGCAAATCTTTTTAGTTGAGAACTATTTCTTACTATGTTTTCCAGTTGGTTCAAATATAATAAAAGTTACAGTGTGGAGACTTCAGTAATGGTATGGGGGAGAAGAGGGAATACACTCTGCTTTACATCTTGGTGCATGTTGGCCAGAGGAAACAGAAAAACCTGAGTTCTATTACATACCAGTCAGGACCTTAGAGAGCCGAAGGAGATAAATCACTATTAGATTCGTGCTCCCAACTCAGGTGTTGAAGTTCAGTGGGCTCTATTGGGAGCAATGGAAATCTCTCTTAAACTGAAGATGGCCTAAGTCCAGAACTACAAAACTGTCTCTCCTTCTACCTGTCACAACCATATACAGACATTCATCCTCTAGCAGCAAGAGTAGGCAATTCTGGATCATACCAGTTCTAAGAGTAGAGACAGGTCGACACAGAGCTTTCCCTGCTGTCTAGGGAAAAGATGTCTTAGCCTTCAAACTGAAAGATTTTTTAAGGAATGGAACAGTGCCCATGGTAGTGACCTACAGGGAAATCTTACCTGACTGTTCACATAAGTAAGGGGACTAATTATGTCACATTTCTCCAGATGCAAGGCAGAGAAAAAGAGAGCTGGAGAAAAAGACATAGACATAGATGCTGAGAATAAGATGAAAGAGTGTCTTTGAGAATTGTGAGGGAGGAGTCCACTTTATCACTGTGCATTTATTAAAAAGTTCCAAAAGGAAAAAGCCATCCATCCCCCAGTATAAATGGTCCCTCCAACTAATGATATTCCACAACAAGAAAAAGTATAATTAGGGTCCTTTGATCGCTCCAATTAGCACTTTTATTTGCTGGTGGTAGAGTGTGTTTGTGATGGGTAGTGTGATAATTGGTGGAGGAGAAAGAGCTAGAAACTTTAAACTCTTTTCTCTTCAACCAACAGTATACATCTTATTAAAGAATGATCTTCCTATATCTCAAATGATCTTGAAAGAATGTCATACAATTAGAACAGGTGTTTAATGAACAATATGGGTAGAAGGATTCCACTTAACTAATATGGGGAACTCTAGCACCCCTGGGGATGAGTGGAAGTTCAGAAGCCCCCAAAAGATTAACAACATATTCTCATGTTCTATAAACTTTAATAAAATTAGCAAAAGTTAGGGATCTGAGGCTGCATATTCAAAGTTATCTTGCTGTGCATTAGTGCTTTTCAGAATATCATTTAGAAAAGAAGAGGTAGAAAATGTGGATATAGAAAGGGAGAGAAAGGGACATTTGAAAAAGTTCAGGAAGAAAGAGGGAAGGAAACAGTAGAAAAAATAAAATAGGGTAGTAAATAGAGGTGATTCCTCCCGCTAAAAGCAAAGATGGAGCCAAGAAAGAAATGGAAATGAAAATGTCCTGAAGTAGGACCTTTTCCTGACAAGATGGGTCATGCACACAAGCTATTGGTTTCCACACAGCAACATGGAGGCTGCAGACAGTCGTAATCTGACAAATTCCTGCCACTCAGGTCAGTCACTGACTATACAGGCTTCAGTAGGTGTCAAACACTCACTAATGTCAACTGGCCAATTGCTACCTCGACATTTTCTTCTGAGCCCAGCCCTACAGAACAGCCCCAAACTTGACAGGAGTCTTCACATTAAGAAAGAGTTTTGCTTTCAGGGTATTACAATTGAACAGTCACTGTGCCATAATCTACTATGGTTAAGAGCTAAAGATGAACAAACTGCTTAATAGCCTACAATAGAAGAATCTACACTACAAATTGAAGTTCATGTTTATTATATCTTTTCTTCAAAATATTTTAAAATGTTTCCCTTCTCATCTTACATCAGTGTCTTATTTAGAATATAAAAATGACGTATCTACAATGTAGGAAATTTGGAAAATATTTTTAATTAAAAAATTGTCATTTGTGGGCCTCCCTGGTGGCCTAGAGGTTAAGTCTTAGCTCTATCACTGCTAGGACATGAGTTCAATTCCTGGCCAGGGAGCTGACCCACATGGCACAACAGACCTCTTCCGTCTCACCCGCTGCTCCCCTCAGCAGTATATTTCAATAGATCTGCCTATTCTGCTCCCCACTCTGTCCTTGGTGAATCCTCTCACACACACATCCCCACACACACTTCTGGCCTAGACTTCATTCTTCTGCTAAATATATACATTTTTTATAATTTTTTAAAAAATATTTATTTATACATACAAGCAAGCCAGAGGCGTGGGGTGGTGAGAGGGTTCACCAGAGACAGAGTGGGGAGCAGAACAGGCAGATCAGAAATACACTGCTGAGGGGAGCAGCGGGCGAGGCAGGAGAGGTCTGCCGCACCATGTGGGATTCTCCCTGGCTGGGCGTCAAACTCACATTGTGCACTGCCGACAGCTCCATCACGCAGCGCTCAACTGCTGCGCCACCAGGGAGGCCCTAAATATATACATTTTTTAAGTAAAAATTGCCAGTTGTGTTTTTTATTGAGGACACATTGCTTTACAATACTGCTTATGATTTAGGGGTATAGGCTCATACCTCTTCAAACGTATGTTTCCACAGCACACCTACCACCAAGGCACCTGTAATCTACCATAGTTCATATTTTTAAATTCTGAAGAAGAAAAAGGCACACAAATTCCCCTCATCCTTCAAGTTAATCTCTGTTACCACTTTAAAGTTCTTGTCACCTACTATTAAATGACCACAAGAAACTTACACTGACATTTACTTCTATTTTCTGCATGAGAGAAGGGAAATATTAAACTGATATATTTAAATGTCTGCCCCTTCTCTTACTATTCATTGCTACATTAGTTTATCTCTTTATTAGTTAAAACTACAGCTATCTGCATACCCTTTCCTTCACAGAGGCTATCAGGAATTCCCTCTTCAAAACCAGTCACCAGAATCTCTGCTGCATAATGTCAACATTGGCTTCAGAACACAGCTACACCAAAGCTGTGCCTCTTACTCCCTTTTGTTCAAATAACTGATTTGTGTACTAGATTTTTCATTTGTCCAAATTATACATGTTTATGTACATGTTATCTATGTATATCATTGTCTATATGTCTGAGAGAGAAGTGTATATGTTAGATTTGGAGGGAAACTTGAAATTATTTTGGTAATATCATTTCAAGATAAGAAACTATATGTCACAAACTTGAGAAATGCCTTAGCATCTTTTCATTGATAGTCCTAATAATAGGAACTCATTGGTGGATAACTTAGGTCTTATTTCTGAATTTTGTCTAACTTTTTTAATTTCCCGATTTTAACCCAAACTATATTTCTCTATTTGGGCTAATCATATTACGTAAAGTGCAATTTTCTTTACTCCTCCATTAAATATAATAATAATTCTGTCAAGAAATTTCTGATGTCTCCTTGAAATCTTATCTTTTAAATCCAAGTTAACAAATCGAATCCCTTCGATTGCTTCTCATATGACTCATCATATTTTGCACTGCCCAGGTTGAATTATGTAGATTCACTCTAATTTCAATGTCCCTTAAATATAACACTTTAACTGAGCAATGGTATTTAAAATGTATTCTGATCATCACTCGTGTCTAGAAAGTTAATAAATTCTAATTTAGCACAAATTGTTCTTAGAATGGTCATAATATTTTCTGTGTCCATGACTTCATTTTCTAGGTAGTCATAAAACTTTTACTTAAAATACTTTCTATATTCTTTCCTATGGATACATTTAACATTTGCATTCATCTTAGTGATTTGCACTGTTCAATCTTCTTAAAAATGGTTATATTTATTTCCCACTGCACTGCCCAATGTTTTGCACAATAGCATTAAAAATTTCTGCTTTTGATTATGATTCATGTGTTAGTAAACAAGCAGACACATAGTAACTAGAGATATATTGTGTAATGGATAAGACAGGAAAATAACTTCCTTACCTGATTATATCAATAATGTTGTTTGCAGTGTTTAACTTATAAGATAAATATTCTAATTTGAAAACAATAAGATAAACTGTGACTGTGTGACTGTCATTGTTTTTACACAACATGAGGTAAGAAGACTTTGAAAGAGATAACATGTTATGAAGAGAAAAAGGAGTCCACTGCGGTTTTTGGCATCCTTGCTAGAATGATCTGCACACTGTCATAAGGAGCCAAGTGGCACAGGGAAATATGATCTATAAACTAGGTAATATTTATGTCTTCTTTGAGATTCATTGGGAGAATTCTTCACATCGAAAAGTAACATTTTTTTTAAATGTTCTGCTTTCAATCCCTTGTGTATAATTGCAACAGCTTAAGCTAATATTTAAGTCCTGTAAATGCTATACAGATTAAAAAACAATGCCCACACTTTTTTATTTTAAATTTCTTTGTAAATATATGTCACAGGAAATTGCAAAAACTTGTAGAGAGAAGGCCTGTGTACTGTTCACCCAGTTTTCCCCAGTGCCATAACTTGAATAAGTCTAGTGTAATGCCAAAACCAGGAAATGGACATTTATATGATATGCAGAATTTATTTATTTATTTTTAAGATTTGTTTATTTATATATACAAGCTGGGGTACAGGCCAGAGGATACGCAGAATTTATACTGTATTTTCCATACAATTTTATTATATATGCAAGGTTATGTAACTGCTACTTTAATCAGCATACATAATTGTACAATTCCCACACTACTGTTCTATCTTTTAACAATATCTATGCTCTCCAACTTTCCTAATACCTGGATACCACTAACCTGGCCCCATCTCTAAAATTTTGTTTCAAGAATGTTATATGAATGTTGTCACGCAATATGCAATTTTGCAAGTGGGTGTTTTTTTTCTTTTCTTATCTTTCAGTTGAGCATTACATATGATCTCATTTACTCTCCTTCCTTAATATTTCATGTCTATTTATTTAAAAACTTTAGTGGTTGCCCTAGAGTTTCTACTATATATTTTAACTAATCTAGATCCATTTAAAAAATATTATACCATTTACTAGGTGATGAATTTAGCTATAAGCAGTATTTCTAATTCCCCCTTCCATCACTTATGATGTTACTGTCATTATTTTCACTTAACAATGTTATAATTACCCAAAATTGTGTAAATTATTAATCACTTATCTTTTAATCAATTAAAAATAAGAAAAATAAGATATCTTCTATTTATTGCTACTGATGATTCTTCTGTGCAAATCCAAGTTTCTCACCTATATCAACTCTCCTTGAAGAACTTTGATTATCTTTATCATGAGTTGTCAAATACCATGAGGATGTACTGATATGCACCAGAAATTTACAAACTTCTAAACCCATATAATCATTGTTTGGAGAAGAAAAAGTAAATTTTGTATTTAATTTTATTTTTTTTAATTAGTGTTTTAGACTTGTGATAAATCTGTATGTTTTTATCTGAAATTGTATATAAAGCACCAGTTAGCTGAGGCACATTAGGCTGCTTAGCATGGTTGTGTGGTACAAATGTGAATGAAGTGAAAAATCACAGATTCAATCCAACATGTGTCAATTATCTTCCAAGTCCCCTGTCAGTTTACCCTCCTTTCCTAATCTCCAACCAGGAATTTGGCAAATGGATATAGCTGCTCACTGATGGGATGAATTAAGACTATAGTTGTTTTTTGTTGGGGGGTAGGGGAAAATACCTCAATGTCCTTATATTCTAGTAAAAGATCAGCAGTTCTATGATCTTCTAATAACAGGGACTTTATAACTATGTTATTGTCAGACTTGCATTTAGTTTGAGACTATCCGTTCATGAACTATATAAACAGAACATAAAACGATATATCACAACCATTCTGAAGTCTATATATTGATAAACTTGGTAAATAAATATAGAAAGTGACATCCAACATGAAATGGGTTTCAGGCTGTACCCCCAAACATTCCATTCCTGACTTTTTTGTTAGTGTTTATACAAACTGGTACAAGTATTTAATATATGGTGAGTTTTATCAGGATGTTGTCATTATATTATTTCATTTAAAAATAAGAAAAGATCCACCATCTCAAAAATTACTTTTCATTTTGGTGTTTTTCATGAGAAACAGAATTAACAAAGATAAAATATCAGAATCTGCTGCTTTCTTGTTAAGTACTCTATAATCTCTAATGATTAGTATTTGCTTAACCTCTCACTCTCAACTCCCTGTCTCATTCAGTAAACATTTTTAATTTTTTTTCTATTTTATACGGTCATCCCATACTGGCTGTTTTTACATCCTCCCTTAATTACATTGTTTAATTCTCACTGCAATACAGCACTGCAATATGCTGCAGATCTTGTGTCCATTATTTTCTTCTATTGCTATCAGGTGACCATAACTGTACTGCACTGACTTTATTTTTATAAAGACTATAGTAACCTACAATTACCAAATCCAAAGGATATTTTTGGTTCTCCCCTTATTTGACCACTACGAGGCATTTGATACTATTAGCTACTTTTGGAAAGTCTTCCCCTATAAATTTTAACATCACCCCTATTTTTCTGTTCCTTTCCATTTCCACCATCCATTCTTTCTCAGTCTTTGCTGGCTCTATTTCTCTGCTTGTCTCTTAGGCATTTGTTTTTCACTTCAAAACTTTTATCACTGCTCTTCTTAACCTTTATAATTCAAAAAGATTTCAGAGAAATCTCAATTACTTTCACGTCTTCAACTCTGGTCTGTATGCTAGATAGTTGGCTTCCAAATTTCTGAGTCCAACCCTGTCTTCAAGCCCCTAAACTAAACAGTTGTGTCTACCATTCTTGCCACCATATCACGAACAAATCAGTTGTCAGTTTCTCTCAGCTATACCTCCTTAACATTTTTGTATCTGATCTCTATTTTTCAATTGACACTACTATAACCCTAGTGCAGACCCTAGTCACAGTCTGATTTATAATAATAAACTCCTAAATAGTTTTGCCTCCAGTCTTGCACAATCCATCTGGCTTTTACTGCCGGATTGATTTTTCTAAAATGCAAATCTAATCACGCTTGTTCCTGATTAAAACCCTGTAACAGTTCCCTGTTTACCACAGGATAAATAAAACTCCTTGGTATAATACTTAGTCTCTCCTTGATCATGCCTCTACCTATAACTCTAGATTCCTCTTTGTTTGCCTTTCTTTTTCTGCCCAAGGCCTATCCCTCACATTTCCTCTATTGTGATAGATTGTTTTAGGAACTTGTGCCTATGTTTGTTTTCTTCTGTCAGCTGCTCTCTGACTACATCGCCCATGGCCACACCACACACATGCACGCGTGCGCACGTATACTCTGAATATCTCCACGTTGCCTAGTGGACAGTTACTCATCAGCTAAAACTCAGATCAAATATCACCACAATTGTACAACATTTTTGCCATCTCTTAGATTACAAATTTGTGTACCCACAAGAAACCTCATATTTTCCAGCTTCCTTACTGGATTTAAACTCCTCATCAATTGGGGAATTCCTGTTCTTCTTTGTATTTCCAGAGTATAACATAGTTCTTGACAGGTACTTAAAATAGTTAACTGAAATTGGTAAAAATAAACCCATAGAAAGCAATTATTTTCTTATAATGAACATTAGAAAGGACACTTCTATTTAAATAGCTACATGAAAATTGAAAAGAACCTATGATTATTATTTTTAAAAAGTGAGATACTCATTTTGGCCTCAAAGAATCCCAAGCAATGAAGAAACATCTTACTTCTCAGAACTTTCTCTTGGATCCAGATATCATAGTCATAAAATATGCAAAAAAAAAGAAAAAGGTATTAATGTTTTAATTGCAATTTATAGCAAACTAGTTCCCTTTCTTCTTGTTCAAATCTGCTAAGTATCTTAAAATCTAAGGAAACACAAGAGGAAGAGATACTGAGCAAGCTTATTTTAAACATTGTTTGAAATAAGTCAGAGTTTAAAGGTTGTGCTTCAACCTTAAAGAAAATTAAGAATAGGCAAATATGTATGTGCTCAAATATTTGTGTCACTCACTCCTAAATTCTAATTGTTATCCTTGTTTTGAACAAATGAAATTATAGAAGATTGGGCTAGTTTTATTTTTTTTAAATAAATTAAATAAACTGAAGATAAAAATTAAATGAAGTTTTATATTTTATAAACAGTATCTAAATTGATCAGGGCCTCCCTGGTGGCACACAGGTTAAGTCTCAGCACTATGAAGCTATTCAGAGCCACTGCAGCACAAGTTCGACATCTGGCCAGGGAGATTCCCACATGGCGCAGCAGACCTCTCCTGCCTCACCTGCTGCTCCCCTCAGCAGTGTACTTCAGTCAGTCTGCCTGTGCTGCTCCCCACTCTGTCTCTGGTGAATCCTCTCGCCACCCCACACCTCTGGTCTACACCCCAGTTTGTATGCATAAGTAAATAAATCTTTTTAAAAATAAATATATGATCATCTATATTTAATTCTGATTGCCATTACAGTCTCCTTACTTCGATGCCCTGAATGTGCATCCTCAGACCTAGATAAATAGTCGACTGACCCTAGAATGGAAAATGAACTACCATGTGCTCTGATAAATTAAATACTTTGCCATGTATTTGTCAATAGGCTGAAATGCCTTCACAAAGCAGTCTGCTTTGTCAGCAAGCAGTGGTTTATTGCTATTCCCTTCTAATTTCCCCATGGCAAGTGCAAACTTGAGATTACAGCAAGATGAAACCCATCAGGTGTCAGATTGTCCATCTTCCTCTTCAGCTATCACCTTAGTCCTCATTAACTGGCTTGCTGTCTAGAGGAGAAATTTTGCCTTACCTCTTGGAAGTGCAGGATGTGAATGATTTTTTAAAGAAACATTACCCACAGAAATGTCTAGAGAAAGTACCCTCCATTACTTTATATTCCACTTTATCAACATTATCCATTGTAAGAAAATTGCAAGAAAGAAGTCTGCCTTGTGGGAGGTAGGATGGCTGAAAAGGCACATTCACTATAACTTCCTATTTTTCACTTGAATGAGGATGAAAGTAAACACACAGTAAAAGACTATTGATTTGTAAGATATCTGAGACTAAGAGAAAGGGGGGGGGGGGGGGGGACTTTATGGGTATGCATGTAGATAGCCAGAAACCATTTGCAAAGGAGTGCAGAGGTCATAGTTAGAGAAAGCATTACTTAAGGGAAGGCTAATCTGTTAACAAAATTGTCTCTGATCTTTACCTAAAAACCACACAAAGCCCATGACATAAGATTTAGTGTTTGTTTTCCATATCTAGGTAACAGGGGTTTCACTGTGAGTTGAATTCAGTTTTCTGCTGTATAGGTTTCTGATTCTGTATTAGTCAATGAACTGAACATATTGAAGACAAAATTCTATGGGACAGAGTATAAAAAGAATACACACCTGCTCTCCTCTAAGAATTTTCAAAGTGGGGTAAGGTACACACAAGGGGATATTTAAGATGCAAAATAATCCAATAGCAAAACATGAACAATTATTATGTTGTATTTTTGTTTTGTTTTACTTAAAACTAATTTTAAATAGTAAGATTACATTTTATTTTTTAATAATTGACCCCAACATCTATCTGAAGGAAATGACATTAACATTTTTTAAATACTGGCTTTAAGTTTTGGGCCTCTCCGGTGGTGCAGCAGTTAGGCACTGCGCTGTGGAGCTGTCAGCAACTGCAACATGGGTTCGACGCCCGGCCGGGAAGATTCCCACATGGCGTGGCAGACCTCTCCTGCCTCATCTGCTGCTCCCATCAGCAGTGTGTTTCCATCTATCTTCCTGTTCTGTTCCCCACTCTGTCTTTGGTGAACCCTCTCGCCATCCCGCGCTTCTGACCTGTACCCCAGCTTGTATGCATAAATAAATAAATCTTTTTTAAAAAAGTTTAAAGTCATACATGATATTCAAGTGTATTAATTCATATAAAATATACATTTACCTATGTACTATTGATAACTGCATGCATGCACACAAGTATGTACACAAATATAGATACATAATAATACAGATATTTGAAATAGTGTTTCAGCCACCAGGAAAAGATAATATATTCATTAAAAAGAACAAAGAGGGTCTCTGTTTACCAGGAAAATATGGATTTTAATTTCAGTTATGCCACAGACTATCACTCTGGACAAGCAATTAATCTTTGTCTGCTTAATATTCTTTATTTTTTTAAATATCCATATCACAAGATACTTTGTGAATAGTTAGATAACATAAACAGAAATAGCATAACTCTTGGCACAGAGAGTAGCCAAGAAATCACAGATTGAACATTTTGTGCAAAATATTTTTACTGAGATATAAATATAGATCAAACTATATTAGTTTCAGATATATAATAGTGATTCAATATTTTCATGTATTGCAAAATGCTCACCACATAATGCTAGTTAATATCGAACACTACACATAGTTACAATACAATTATATTATTTCTTTCTTGTTGTGAGAACTTTAAAATTTACTACATTAGCAACTTTCAAAATAACTATACAATATCACTAACTATAGTAAGCATGCTACATTACATCCTAAGAACTTATGTATTTTATAAATGGAAGCTTGTACCTTTGACCACCTTCACTCATTTGCCCACTTCTGACTCCTGCCTCTGGCCACCACCAATCAGATCTATGTATTATGAACTTGGAGAATAAAAAGTCCAAAACTATGTAATCTGGGTGTGT
Organism: Scalopus aquaticus; assembly: GCA_004024925.1. Taxonomy (NCBI): domain Eukaryota; kingdom Metazoa; phylum Chordata; class Mammalia; order Eulipotyphla; family Talpidae; genus Scalopus; species Scalopus aquaticus. The sequence continues at coordinate 189,594 of PVIJ01001144.1, read as the reverse complement.
CTGTTTGACCACTGTATCCCAAACAGTCTGACAATGTATGACGCACAGGTGGAGCCCAATTGCTGCTTGTTGAATGAATGGTGCAGTATATGAGAAATAGGAAACCAGTCCCAGATATGCAAGGCCAAAGAATACCAGTTAGAACTACAATTATTTAGATGAAAAATATTGTGCCTATACATTGGGGCAGAGTAGGAACCATAAGCCTTCATTCAAGACATGGACTATTCATGGGGGAAAAGCCATGTATTATGAAAAAGGTTAAGAGGAAAAAATCATGCATAAGTGAAAGTCTCAATAAATATTTTAAAAGAAGGTACAGAGTTGTGATGGCTAATTTTGTGCATTGACTTGATTGGGTCATGGATGCTCAGATTAAATATTGGATTTGAATGTTGTTTCTGAGGTTATTTCTACATGAGATTAACATTTGATTTGGTGGACTCAGTAAATTAGAGTATCCTCTCCACTATGGTTGAGCATCCTTCAATCCACTGAGGACCTAAATGAAACAAAATGCACAGGATGAAGGAATTAAGTCCTTCTCACTGTCTCACTGATTGAGCTGGGCTTACTTATCTTTCAGACGCTTGAACTGGAGCTTAAAACATATTTCCTCTGATTTTTAGGCAATCTCACTTGGACTGAGTGTATCACCACTTCCCTGAATTTCTAACTTACAGAGAATTTGGAACCTGAGAATGTGTGCCAATTCTCAGACTCCAAAATTACATGAACCAGTTATTTATAATAAATCTCCTGCTGGTTCTGTTTCTCTGAAAAGCCTCAACTAATACTAGGGTAAAAGTTATTAAGGTCTCTATTAATTATTTAGAAAGGATGGGGAAAATACAAACAAATTTTGTATTTGGTTAGTTTACCCAGTTATTTTGATGAGACCAAAGGAAAGTGAAAAATTGTTCCAAACAACATAGGTAGTAAGATTTGCTGACAAAAAATATATAGAAATGAATAAATCAGTACTAAGTTTATGCTGGTGCATGTACAAACTCAGAAGGACAATATAGTTATTGATGCTGCTGAAAATAGTTATTAAAATTTTAGAAATCAAATAAGAGGAAAAAACAAAAAATTTGTATTATGTGCTATGCACATTCATATATTATTTAATATAAAATAATTTTAAGGTAGAGGATATTAAAAGTCAAGAATATAAATTATTTGTTTTTCTGTAGTGGGTTTAAAGTAGGAAAACTTTTGATGTAGAGTATTTCAATAAAACAAAACTTTTTTTTGTTTCTTTAACTTGCTCAGCATGTATTTTGGCAATAGCTAGTCACTTATATTCTATGGACTTAATGGAATACCTTCTAAAATCAGAAATTAGTGATGATTTATATTAAACATTAGCACAAAAACAGATTCATGAAATGACAGGAAAATTATAATGTTAACAACTGATATCATTGATTTGGTAAGCCAAACTTATGAAACTGAGAATATCCAAAGTCACAGGACCCTAACATTTCAATAGTACAGAGCCAAAAACTTACAATCTTCAGTCTTGTATATTGACTGTTCTGACCAAAAAGCAATTGCTATTTTCCTAAATATTCTGTAATTATACATATGCAAATACTAGATTATATTACCTGATATTAATATCAAACAATATTCCAACAAAAACATGCACACAGCACACAGACTTCCTATTGTCTTTCTATCTATCTATATCTTTCTATTTCTCACTTCCCCCCACCCAAACTAGTCACACCTTGGAGATATTCTTTGTTGGTTCCAGATCACCACAATACAACCAATATCACAATAAAGCAAGTCACACTATTTGTTTTGGTTTTCCAGTTCATATAAAGCTTCTGTTTACACTACGCTGTATTAAATGTGCAATAGCATTATGACTAAAAAATGTACATGTCTACTTTTAAAATATCGCTGAAAAATGCTAACCCTCATCTGAACTTTATGTGAGTGGGAATCTTGCCTCAATATCAATGGCTGCTGACTAATCAATCGCATGGAGGTTGTGGAGGGCTGAAGTGGCTACAGCAATTTCTTAAAATAAGACAATAATCAAGTTTGTCACAGTGATGGGCTTTTTTTTTTCATGAAAGATTTCTTGGGAGGATGTGATGCTGTTTAATAACATTTTACCCATAGCAGAACTTCCAAAATCAGTCATTCCTCTCAAATCCTGCCACTGCTTTATCAACTTGATTTATGTAATAATGTAAATCCATTGTTATCATTTCAACAATGTTCGGAGCAGCTTACTAAGAGTAGATTGCATCTTAAGAAACCACTTTCTTGCTCACAAGTAAGAAAGCTCTTTATCAAGTTTTGCCATCAAATTACAACTCAGCCACATTTTTAGGCCCCACATTGAATTCCACTTCCCTTCTTATTTCCACACTGCAGTTATTTCCTCCGCTGAAGTCTTGAACTTCTCAAAGTAATTCATGAGGTTGGAATCAACTTCTTCTATACTCCTGTTAGTATTGATATTTTGACCTCCATCTATGAATGTTCTGAGTGGCATATAAAATGGTGAATCCTCTCTAGAAGGTTTTCAATTTACTTTTGCAGATCCATCAGAACAATAACTATATATGACAGTTGCATCCACATAAAATTCATTTCTTAAATAATAAGATTTGTAAGTTGAAATTACTCCTTAATCTATGGGCCAATGATGGGTGCTGTGTTAGCAAGTGTAAAAACATTAATCTTCTTGTACCTTTCCATCAGACTTCTTGGGTGAACAGGTACATTGTCAATGAGCAGTAGTATTTTGAAAAGAATATTTTTTTTCTTAGCAGTAGGTATCAATAGTGGGCTTAAAATATTCAGTAAACCATGTTGTAAACAGATATGCTGTCATCCCAGCTTTGTTGTCCCATTTATAGAGCACTGACAGAATAGATTTAGCATCAGTTTTAAGGGCACGTAAAGTTTTGGAACAGTAAGTTATCATTGGCTTCAATTTAAAGTCACCAGCTCCATCAGCCCCTAACAAAAGGATCAGTCTGTGTTCTGAGCTTTGAACCAGGCATTGACTTCTCTTCTCTAGCTACTATGAAAGTACTAGATAGTATCTTATTTAAACATAAGGCTATTTTTCCTACTTTAAAAAAATGGTTGTTTTATATAGCCATGTTTCCTGGATAACTAAGTGGCAGCATCTACATTAGCACTTACTACTTCACCTTGCACGCTTATATCATGGAGATGGGTTCTCTCTTGAAACTTCATGAACCAACCTCTGCTAGTTTCAAACTTTTCATTTTCTGCTTACTCACTTCTCTTAGCTTTCAAATTGAAGAGAGTTAGGGCCTTGCTCTGGATTAGGCTTTGGTTTAAGAGAATATTGTGGCTGATTTGATTTTCTATCCTGCCCAAACTTTCTCCATATCATCAATAAAGTTATTTTGCTTTTTTATTATTCATGTGTTCACTGAAGTAACACTTTCAATTTCCTTCAAGAACTCTTGCTTTGCATTCACATTTTGGCTAACTGTTTTGCCCAAGAGGCCTAGCTTTTGGCTCTCTTGACTTTCAACATGTCTTCCTCAAAAAACTTAATCATTTAAAGATTTTGATTTAAAAATGAGAAAAGTACAACTTGTCTTTCACTTGAATATTTGGAGTTCATCATAGGGCTATTAACAGGGCTAATTTCTATAATGTTGTGTATCAGGGAATAGGGAGATACTAGAGAAGGGGGAGAGACAGGGGGATAGCAGATCAATGGAACTGTCAAAACACACACAACATTTATCAGTTGTTGGCCATCTTACATAGCATGATTCATGGAGCGCTCCCTGTCCAATTAAAATAGTAACATCAAAGATCATTGACTGCAGAACACCATACCAAATATTATAATAATGAAAAAGTATGAAGGGTTGTGAGAATTACCAAAATGTGACACATGAAATGAGCACACATTGTTGGAAAAATGGTGCTGGTAAAGTTGCTCCATGCAGTTTGGCCACAAACCTTCCATTTCTGAAACATAATTTCTGCAAATCACAGCAAAGCAAAGTGCAATAAAACAAGGTATGCCTGAATAAGATCTTCCCTCGGACTTTGTCTCCTCCTAAGATTCATTTAAACATAAAAATTTAACTAATATTTTGTTTATACATAATAAATCAGTTTAAGTACTGATTGTATTTCTGATCATAAATTCAACATTAATTGTGTAAGAGTGGTTACCAAGACACAAAACAAAAAGTACAATTGTAAACTCTGGCATTACAGAAATTACTAGCTACATACTGACTCTTGGCTCTGAAGTACATACACAGATAGGTCAAACAAAAGTCATTAGATTTACATTACATTCAATAATTAGTTTGTTTTATTAAATCTATACTTTTTTTTAAATCCCTGGCAATTCAACTACTGTCTGTTACAGTATATTTCTCTCCAGAACTTGAGCCTTATTTTATCCACCCCATTTCTTTATGATATTAGCCTATCACTTCTATGATTTTGGTTCAATTTTGTGTCAGAGACAAATATATTAATCATCAGTTTTTCTTAATATTTTGAGCCAACATTTAGGTTATGATTACGTCCTTATGACTATCACGCTAAATGAAGAAACTGTTTCCTGTAATGCTATTAAAACAGTTACAATACAGTAAAAAGGAGACCTGTTTAAGAGTTACATACAATGCTGTAGCAGCTAGTTAAATTGTACAGTCAGACTTTCAAGTTGTTCTATTGTGTTAATAATCCCAAAGAGGTGTCTTATTTGTTTTTCCTGGAGACTTACAAATTGAATGATGAATAAACAGCCTTTTTCATTTGTCAAAATCCCAAGCAACTGTTGCATATAGCATATTAAGGTACTAAAAATGCTTGACCATTGATATGTAATTAATACAGAAACAGCTCACCACTGTATATTTTAATATAAACCTAGTATTAGTTCATTTGTGATAAATCTGGACCTTTCATTCTCTATAACATAGAAACAAACGGAGAGTCTGTGCTAACCCATGCAATACCAGCAGAGTAGGTGGTATTAAAATGAAATGAGTTTTTATCACTTCCCAACTGAACTCATTACTCTATTAAGGTAGATCAAATTGCTTATCTTGACAGAGATTGATTACCAATTAACTGCAGAATAAGCCAACAAAAATGAAGGGTTGGGAAATACATTGAAGTTTACTAAGACATCTTTATTAAATACAGAGGTTTGTGGCATAAATACTCTCAAGAAAATTGCTTTTGAAAAATACTATAGGTGCCCCATACGGTAGTAAAGGTATTCTGACAAAATAGAAAATCTTAGTATTTCTACAGTGAAACTTAAGGTGACCTTGTAAATAGCCTATACAAACCATTTGGTAAAATTCAGGTTTTCTGACATTCTTTACTCTTGATACAATTTGACATCGAGCTGCATCAAGTCAGATGAAACTATGAGTACAGCTATCCCTCAAACATTAAATTTCATCTATTTTCTTGCCTCCCAGGGCATGAAACAGCTGTCTACCCCCTGCTGTTTGTGGGTTTCTTTGTCAGATTGCAAGTGGGGGATGACACCCTCTCACTTTCACAGCACCCACAATTTTATTATACCTGTGTTCTTGCATAACAAATATTTTCCTGTACAGGTTTAATGATAGTGAAGCACATTAGGATTAAATGTTGCTAAGACTTAATTTGTTTTACGTTTTCCCACATGTGGCTTAGTAGACAGCTTCTGAAATGGCAGTTCCAGAGCTGATTCTCCAAATCCCAGGAGGAAGTTATGCAGCATCTGCAGTCTAAATTATGTTGGCTCCACCAAACTCCATGCCCTTTACAAAATGATTGTCTGATGTGTGACTACTTGATTTTATCAAACAAGTACTTCTGCTTTCTGGAACCTTTCAAAATGGCAATGGGTCTTCAGGATCTAAAACCACTTAATAAATTGAAATTCTACATTTGTTCCAGGTTCTACAAAGCTCATGACTTTATGTTTTTAAATTCTAGAAATATTAGTGTAAAAGCACAAAATATCAATATTCAAGTTAACAATGAAAGGTTGAACATATATGAAGTAGATGATATAACTGAATTGTAGGGGAAAGCGAGTGATAGTGACAATGCTTCAGAAAAATCTTTCGTCTTACCACTTGCTTGATGGATGCAAATCAAATACCTTGACCTTAGGAAAGTGATCATAAAATGTAATCAAAGTTTCCAGATCGAAAGGTGCTCTAAATGGTTCAGTAGGCAGCTGCATCAATGCTGTAAAGCATCATGACTGCCAACATAGGTCATGTTTCAGGAAAACAAGAGGAAAACCTTTTGCTTTTAAAAGAAATTTGGTCAGTCCCAGGAAAAGGATGACAGTTATATTTATGTGGCCTCCAGCCCCAAGGAGCTACAAGCAATTTGTAAATTTTTAATATAATTAACCTCTAGAGTATTCCTGTTACATATGTTTAAAAGCTAGTTGTAAGTACTATCATTAACACTTTTCAAAATGAGAAGTCTAAAGGGTTAGAATATCTGGTGACTTAATTCAAGGTTACAAACCAAATGTTGGTATAGGCTTTTAAGATTGATATCACTTCTTGTAAGAAATTCAAAATATTTTGAACACTGGGAGAAAGGGTCTCTAAACTTATCAATGAACAACAAGGAACAATTCACAGTCTAAAAAGCAATTCGTAGAATATTTGATGAACTTGTAAACTTCAAATTACCAATTTTTAAATGATTATGAATACATGACAGTCTACTATTTTACTTCTTCAAAACTGCATTAATTTAAATCTGAGGACTTTAACTTAAAATCCCTGTCTGAATCATTCTAATCCTGTTGAAGTATGTGTGTATTTGGGCAGCAGGGTGAGGTCCTTTGAAAAGAGAGGTTTTATTAAATACATTTATTATACACAGTTTTGCAACTATACTTTCTTCTACCTCCAATAAAATGTGAAGGATTATGCCAGAGAGAAGCTAAAATACATGTTATATTTTTAAATATTTTTCAGACTTTAATGGAAGACAGTATGTGATTTTCCACAGAAATATAACAATCCATCAAGTTTATTGAATGAGCTATTGAAAGAACACTATAATGGACCTCCCTGATGGCGCAGCGGTCACAGCTCTGCACTGTACAGCTGTCAGCAGCGGCAGCGCGAGTTCAACGCCCAGCCGGGGAAATTCCCACATGGCGCAGCAGACCTCTCCTGCTTTGCGCGCTGCTCCTCCCCTCAGCAGTGTATTTCCATTGATCTGCCTATTCGGCTCCCCACTCTGTCTCTGGTGAACCCTCTCCCCACTCTCAGACCTCTGGCCTGTACCCCAGCTTGTATGCATAAATAAATAAATCTAAAAAAAAAAATCCCTATAACAAGGAAGAGTGGTCAGCTGTGGCATTGAGTCCAATATTAGTTCTTTCCTACTAAAGCAAAATTGAAAGAACTCCAGAAAGCAGAAGTTACTCGTTTGATAAAATCAAGTAGTCACACATCAGATAAAAGTGAAAAAGACTCTTAATGATTATCAATTTATGTCAAAAAAAAGTTTTTTTTATTGAGCACCACAACAAAGGCAATTTACTCTAAGTTAAAAGGATAAAGAAAATGAGATAAGGTTAGTGTCCTCAGGAAAATCAAATAGAAAATATGTAATCAATTGCAGTGTTGTTTCAAGTGCCCTAATGAGAAGAAATACATTATAGTGTCATGTCCTGAACTGTCCTCCCTCGTCATATCCATCTGTTAAAATCATAACCCACAATATGACTTTGCTTAGAGGTAAGGACCACAAGAAGTTATTTAAGGTTAAGTGAGGTTATGAGAGTGGATCCTAATTGACAGGACTGGTATCCATATAAGAAGAGGAAGATATACCAGAAATCTGTCTCTCCAAACACACAGAGAAAAGACCATGAGGGAATGCAGTAATAAGTTGGTTATTTGCAAGTCAAGAAGAGAAACCTCATTGGAAACCAAACCTGATCTTGGACTCCTAGTCTCTGGAACTGAGAGGAAATAAATTTATGTTAACCCATACTGATAAATAATTAACTGATAAATGACTAGATAGGTGGTGATGATAGATACATAGATCGATAGAGATAGGTGATTGATAGATAAGACAAATTAGGAATTAGGAAGTCTGCTTAGTGCAATAGTTTCACAAATTTTTTATTTATTCCCTTTTGAAAATATGTAATTATTATAAGTTTTAACAACTTTCCTTGTCCTGTCTTATCACTTTTACTCTGATTTAACTCTATGACTTGTCTGTACTAGAGTATCAAGATCCTTCAAATTGAAACTCTTAAATCTAAACCTCCATTTGTTTTAGTGTTAAATTTCTAATTTCTGCACTTATTCTTTTTTTAAAGATTTATTTATTTATGCATACAAGAACTGGGGTGTAGGCCAGAGGTGTGGTATGGTGAGAGGATTCACCAGAGACAGAGTGGGGAGCAGAACAGGCAGATCTTTTGAAGTACACTGCTGAGGGGAGCAGTGGGTGAGCCAGTAGAGGTCTGCTGCACCTCTATACTAATTCTTATCTGTACTTCCAGACAAATATTACTACTTGGGTCCTTTCTCTATTTTTAAAGTTGTTCTTTCATTCATCTTGTCACAAATACTATGTACTATCACTACTAGTACCAATAATAATCAAATAACAATACATATCTATGTCTATCAGTACATCATACTTTCATGTATGATATTGTATTTATTACCTATCATGCAATACTATCATGTATATATGTCTTTAATCAAATTTCAAATGGAAAAAAAATTAATATTAAGAGTAGTTAATTGATTAGTTACAGGTGTTCCATTATTATGTTTGGTCAGTAGTACATGAACTTTAAGTCAGTTTGCTTCTAATGGATTCTTCTATTTTGGGGCTAGTGGTCTGCATCCATTCACCTGTCCTATTGTGTTAATATTATGAAATCTATGTTGACTATTTTGAAGAGGTGTTTATTCTCTTGAACCAAGAGGGAATAAAATGGGAACTGTAGTATCCACCTTATCTCTATGTGCCGCATGAGAATGAAACTAGCACAGGGAGGAACATCAAGGTAATTAGGGAAGGGAAACCAACTATTGAGGACATCATTAAGCCAATGAAAACATTTGTACTTGGTATCTGCAACTATATGCTTAACTACTGTATCACCTGGACTACTTTTTATTCATGTGAATTAACAAATTTTCTCTCTCTTGGGTAAGCCACTTTAAGTTCGTATATATATTCAAAACAACTTAGAATACTAACAGAACAGGATTTTCTCTAAAACAACTAGGTAGTAGGTAACTTCTAGATTGATGGCTCTATTAATCTATGAATGTATATTTGAGTTATAAGCCTTCTTATGAAGATAACATAATAACTCATAAACTCAGATACAACATCTCAAAGCATCTCAGAGTTGGGTAAAAAAAAAAAACCAAAAAAAAAAACCTGCTTACCTCAGGCAGCAGATACTAAGTGAAAGGTTGCCACCATAAAAGAGAAATATAGAATTGAATGCAAGACATTATGCTCTAGAGTGTGATAAAAAATTACAGTAGGAATATTTTTTTAAGTTCAATACAAAAGAAAAGTGGCTAAGAGTCCAAGATGAGTGAATTGAGAAGGGATTTCCATAAAGGAGAAAAATAACGGTCAAAAATTACAGTGTCAAAGTTCAAAAGAAACTGGCTTATTCACTGTGAGAGGTGACAATTGGAAGCATAATTTTTTTCTCATATAAGAACTAATTAACCTAGAGTCTTGTTTTGGTGGAAAACCAGGAACCAAAGTAGGGACAACTAAGAGGTTATTGAAAACACTGTTCCAAGATTCAAGTTAAAGTGCCTATAGAAAGGTCCTCAGAGCTTACAATGAGACATCCCTTGTCTTCGAGGGAAAATTCGCTGAGAATAAAAGGACCTATTGTTTTTTTGTATTACCAGTACCTGAGCCAACTGTGGCAAAATAGTGACTCTGCCAAATTGTACTGACTAAATGAACAATTATTGAATAAATGGAGGCTCTATTTGCTTAAAACTTTTAAAGAGTTTAAAGGAAATAACTTTAGCATCTAATCTGAGCCATAAGAAGAGGAAAATTTCCCTAGAATAAATATGTTAAAATTGAATGACTCTAGAAATGGATTATAAGATAGAAAGAGAAGTAACAGGAAATGTTTAAGAATTAAAATAATATTTTAATCATGCCCTCAGTTAAACTCTAGATATAATACCATATGTGAATATGATTTTTTTTGTATATTATAGACACTTGCACTCGGAAAAAATCAACTCTTCATCCAAAATGATTGGGTATGCCAGTCTATTTTGAACTATGTGAAAGAATTCTATGTGCCAACAAGGCAAGAAATATTAGAGAAATTCTGTGATTCCAAGGGCAATATTTAACCATTAGTTTAAGTGAAAAAAATCTAAATGTATAGAAGTAGAGAAAAGAATCCCCCTGGGTAGGCACAATAATTGAAAACTGATTGATTTTTTCCATTTGTTCTTTTCATATAATAAATTAAGGAGAATATTTAACTACCTAAGAAAACAAACTGCTTTCAAGAACTTTATCTGGGCCATTTTCATACACACATAATACTATGCTAATTTTAAATGAGTCTCAGCTTTTCACTTAAACACACCAGCAGGAAGTCTACTCGGCAATACTTTCTTGGATGTTTTGCCAATTACTGTATGTACTTGAAAACAACAAAACTGTTTTCTATAATAAGCATCATATAATTCAAACTTTTCAATGATCCAAAAGGGGTTCCACCTCAATTACTCCAAGAGTAAAATTTTACTACATTCTTTCCCCATCAATTTTGAGTCCAACTGTTGTCTGAAGAAAGAATTCTAAAAACACTAAATAGGGATTCCTAAATTATTTGAAGAATTTTTCACTAGCCTTGGCAAATCCAATGGCTACTTATTAAGCATTATGAAAATAGTACAACCCAATTTAAAAGTCCCATGCACTGAGTATTATTCTCATATTAAAATGAAGAAGCTAACGTACAGAAGGTTAAGTAGCTTCCCCTAATCACACCATTAGTAAATAGGAGAGCTGTGATTTGAATCTGAGACTATGTGATTCTAAGCCTTAGTCTACTTGGGTTGCCACTGCAAAATACCATTAGACTTTATGTGTGACTTATCAATAGCAGAGTTTTATTTTTCTTAGTTCTGGAGATTAAGAAATCCAAGATCATGGCACCAGCATGTGTACATTCTAAGGAAGGCCCTCTTTTAGGTTGCAGACTCCCTGTTTTTCACTATGTCTTCACAGAGATAGGAAGTCCTGTGGGGTTTACTTTCTAAGGCACTAATTCCACCCATGACCTACTCACCTCCCAAAGTCCCCCATGTCTTAACACCATCATCTTGGGGAGTAGAGTTCACCATAAGAATTTGAGAGGCACATAATTTCAGTCTATAGCATCCATTCCTCCACCTGCTTTTAAAGTTTTACTTTATGTAATAGCAGAATTAAGTAACTGCCATAGAGACCATATGTCCCACAAAGTCGAAAATATTTCATTATCTGGGCTTTTTGAGAAAAAAAAATTGCCAGCTCCTGCTCTAGATGCATATCATTGTGCCATTCCTTTTCCAGTATTTTATACCATCAACAAAACAAGCATTCACCTTGTCAGACAAATTTCACTAAAATTCCAGCAAAGCCAAGGAACCTGTTGTAAAGTCAGTCATTTTTAAAATATAGTAACAGTTCTTTGGGACAATCTCCATAAATTTCTTGAAAGTCCATAATTTTGAAGATATGAGTACATCTTCATGTCATTAAAATGATTTAGTTTACTTTCCTTTGGTATGTTTTTCCAAGTTTGATTATACTTTATATTGACTGGGGCAATCAGCCCCAGTATACTCCAGTATACTGTAGCCCCAGTAGCCTCAAGTATACTCCATTTAACACTTGTTAAATGGTAAATCATAGCTATAATGTAGAAGACACTGTCTGTGATGTTGCCCATGAATGAGTAATATACACCAAAATATCATTAGATTCTCATTTGAAAAATTTCAAATACCAGTTTTACAATAGATGGCATGTCCAATATTCCATGTATTCTTTTCCAAATGCTACATGAAACCAGAGTTATTTGAGCTAGAGTTAGACTCACGGAAACCAAGGAGGACTAAGTTGTGTGATTTAGAAGGCCATTAAATATATGTAGTATAAATGGAGACTTTGGACCTTCAATAAAAAAAGTCATTTTGCAAACTTTAAATAAGACCTTTAGTGAAGATACACTGTTCCCAAAGCACATTTTAGGTGAGAAATGAAACCACATCCTATAGAGCAAACGAGTTTTATGTTTTACCAACAGTCAATCCATTTGATATTTTAGTGGTAACCTTTGTTCTATATTCAATAAACTTTTAATCTTTAAGAAAATTTTCTATTTTGAATTTTACATTTGTTCCACATTTGTTCTATTAATGAATTTATTTAAAATTTTTTTGAGATTTGCAGACTTCACTATTGATCTGTTAAAGGAGGAAAAGCCACTGATGCAATTCAAGCAACTGTTTTCTCAAGCCAAAATTGATTGAGAGTGTCCCCTGTATAAAAATGAAATGCATTTCTGTGGATGCACTGACGCTTCACCATCTGTCCAACATCTCAGATTTACTCTCCCAGATAACTTCATATTTCACCCTGCAGTCCCTAAAGAAACATCACTTTAAACAGGGCCACATGGAAAAATACACTTCAATAACATTTGAAGGTCTTGCATTTAGCTGCAAGGGCCTCAACCCTAAATGACTGATGTGTCTAGAAAGAAGCTCCATTTGAAGTTATGGAAATGGGGAGGAGCAAATGCAAGGAATGGAATGTATAAAAAACGAAATTATGGCAGTAAAAGACATAGGGATTTACAGATAAAGCCAAAAGATGCTGGCAGCCATCTATCAGTCTGCCTTGATGAAATAGGTATTGGAAATTAACTCGGGAACCCTATGAATTACATTCAATCCATGCTCTGGGCTAAGCACTTGTCAATTTCAGCTGCTATTGCAACCTATTACTTATGGACTACATGGCTGGCAAGCTAATAGCACTGGATAGTGTTAAAGAAAATAGGAGAATAAACTGAATGTAGCAAGACTTGTCACTGACAGAGCATGCCTTTCTGAAGTCCAGGGTGAACACTCACAGCCTAAACTGTTCACTTGCTCCTATGTGTGCACTTCACCTACATACCATCATTTTGTATATAAAAAAGAGTATTCCTGAAGGATTAGTCCCGATCAGCCAGAGAGCTAGAGGTTTATGTATTTTCAGTATCAGTGCAAAATGCTTAGATTTTAAATGTTTTGGAACTCTCAAGTCCTTCCATAGTTGCATTCTGAAGGCAGATGGATTCCTTCAAAGACCATTTAATAACTTTAAATAAGACCAGTACTAATGCTTTATGTTAGTTATCTCTTAATCATAAATCAAATCCCTATGTTTCCCTAGGCAACATATAATTCTTACACTTAAGGGGAAATTAAGGAAGAGGTTTTAGTTTACACTGAAAAATATAAATCTCTCTACTTCCCATAGTTTCCCTAAGTCTTTTAGTGAGTTCTCCAATCTTATCTCAAAAAATAAATAAATAAATAAGAAAGATGCATCAGTACAACACAAAACCTGTCTTTAAGATGAGCCCCACCAGTGTTCTGGAACTATATTGTATTTTTCAACTGATAAGCTTGTCTAACATTGAAATATTTTAATAAGCAAGCACATTCAGAGTAAATGTCAGCCAGAGCGATCTTCTGACTAACAGATGCTAGTGGGTATAGAGAGGGGAGAGGGACGTAAAAGCACTGAAAAATCAAGCAAGGCCAAATTAGAACAAATGTTTGTCAAGTAAAAAGGGCAGCTCTTCATCTGATAGAAGGGATTTAATTAGAAAAGTCATAGGGAGAAGCTGTCTCAAAAGTACTGGTCCCATTCTCTTTCAGATAAGCTAATGAACCTCATTGAACTTTGCAGAGAAATGCTGAACCAATATTATAAGAAAGAAAGAATTCACCAAAAGTGTCGCCATGCCTCTTATATTCAAGAGGGTCAATTGCTTATGCCACTCCAAGTATAACAGAAATGCTATGACAATTTACTTCTGATTCCCCCTCTGAGTGGCCAACTGGGTAAATGGATGGCAGGAAAATATGATTTAAATATTCTCCTTTTGTTATAGCAACATGGTAAACTGTAAAATATGAATTACATACTTATATACCAAATTCCCTACAAGAGGTATAATCTATAGTGATTGTGGTCTAATTCCATCCCTGTTAATTTTCCTGTCCCAAATAGTAGTCATAACAAAAAATCTATTTAAGGACATATTTTATTTATTGAATTTTCTTATTAGTCAAGGTCATCATAAAGTATAAAAGAATATTGCAAACAAAATTTTGTAACAAGGATGGTGTAAGGGAGACACAAACCAGAGAGGGAGCTGGATATGGAAAAACCTGAAGTCATTTACAAATCTCATGAAAAGAAAAGATTCTAAACTCTTCTGATTGTTTAATGTTTCAGTTCCTCTGTCAGTTTTATTTTTCTTACTGGTTAGCCTTTTGCAGAGAATTCATGTCTAGTATTGAACTCCTTGAGAGAGTAATAAAGCACATATGGAATAGAGTAGCATTTGGAATTAAATTGCAAAATGCTTATAGTGGAGCTTTTCAGACACGGGACATTTACCAACCATTTTTAGGAAAGTTTCTGTTGTTATCTGACATAAGTAAATACAGGTGCTATTCCTTAAATATATTAACCAAATGTTCCCTAATCCACTTACTACTTAATAAGAAAAACTCAGAAGACAAGATCTACATATAACAGTTTAAAATAAAAACCTGGACGTTTACAGCCATCATTGTTTTTTTTCAAAAGTATGTTAAATACATATAGACATAGACACACACATACTCACACACACTGCATTTTTTCTAACAAATTTTATCTGTTCCTATTGGCATTTTGCTATTTTTTCTTTTACAAATTTCCAAACTTAACACCAGTTATTTAAATACAAAATTTAAATTAACAAAAAAAGACTATTTTGCCTTTGGCAGAGAGGAGATTGTCAGAAGAGAGATTTGTTATCAAACCTTATCATATTTACTTAGAATTTAACCTTAGATTTCTATTCCATAGAATTCTATTCCATAGAATTCTATTCTTATCTCTTTGGTCCAGGGTGGGAAACCAGAGTTGGGACACTTTATATGCCTCGCTGAGACTTCTGATATTCATAAAACTTTAACGATGGAAAACTACCCTGGTCTTAGAAAATTTTTTCTGTTACACCAAGTAAGTGTTTCTCGACTGGGAATGATTTGGTCCCCTCGGGAATATTTGACAAGAGCTGGAGAACACTTCTGGTTGTCATAAATGGAAGAAGTGCACTGCTGGCTCTAGTGTGGGTGGAGGCCAGAAACACTGCTAAGTATCTTTCAATGTCTAGGATATTACTGCACAAAAATGATTTTCCAGCTCCAAATGTCAATAGTGCCAAGTCTGAGAAAATTCACTAATTCATAAATGTGTGATATTTTTCAGATCTGAGATTTTCAAGGATAGCTCTACAAGGAACCTTGCAATTGTTTCTGTAGCCAAGTGTAAGTTTCCAACTAATTTGCATGCACTGCCTCTTTCTATCCTTATAAACAACACAGATTTGAACTTGGAGGCATATCAAAGCTAATGAATCAGCATGTGTGATTCTTTTTAGATAACACAAAACCATTTACTTAGAAATGCTAGTGACCTAGTGTATGGGGAGCCTTGAAGGTGGATTTTGATAGTGGTGAGAACAAACATCAGCTTATGACTACACTTCTGGTACTATTACAGAATATTAGTGTGGTTCAAGGATCTTGAATCAACAGGTATAATGAGCTTTGCCCTATAATGTTACCTAATCTCTAGATAAGAGAAAATGAGTGAACTAACCACAAATAGGAGAGCAACAAGGTTCAGTTACCTCTTGTTTCTGACAATACAAAAATTTCAGTTGATTCAGTTTATCATGTGCAAAATGGTAACATACATAAGTGGTTAACTCATATAGAAACTATTCCTCATATATATACCCAAAGGACACAAAAACAGTAATCCAAAAGGACACATGCACACCTATGTTTATTGCAGCACTATTTACAATAATGGAAACAAAACAACAATGGAAATAACCCAAATGCCCCAAAGTTGACGATGAGATCAAGAAGATATGGTACATGTACACAATGAAATAATACTCAGCAATCAAAAACGATAATTTGCAATTATCAGCAACACAGGTGCAATTTGCAGCAACACAGGTGGAGCTAAAAGGGATCATGCTCAGCGAAATGAGCCTGAAAGGAAAAAAAAAATATTGAATGGTATCTCTTATAGGAGGAATATAAGAGAGCCAAACAAGAAATCAGAAGAAGAAAACAGCACACAAATAAAAAACAAAAACAAAAACTAGCAGGCAAGAGACATACTGCAGGGGAGGGGAAAGAAGAGGGACCCACATAGGGGAGAAAGAGGGGCCTCCCTGGTGGCACAGCGGTTGAGCACTGCGCTGTGGAGCTGTTGGCAGCACGATGCGAGTTCGACACCCGGGCGGGGAGAATCCCACATGGTGTGGCAGACCTCTCCTGCCTCGCCCGCTGCTCCCCTCAGCAGTGTATTTCTGATCTGCCTGTTCTGCTCCCCACTCTGTATCTGGTGAACCCTCTCACCGCCCCATGACTCTGGCTCATACCCCAGCTTGTATGTATAAATAAATAAATCTTAAAAAAAAATAGGGGAGAAAGAAAGAGACCAAGAGACTATGGTGATGGTTCATGGGTGAATTGGTGGCAGGAAACTTATGGGGGATACATAATAATGTAAAGGATATAAATTAAATTAAATTAAAGAAAAAATAAAATTCAAATATTTTACTCTTAAAAAAAAGGAAACTATTCCTCATAAAACCGACTATTCCAATAATTGTTATATCTGAGAAATAAAAATAATCAGGTTACACTTACTGTTAGATCTTCACTTAAACCCATAAATGTGTACTCTTTGGTGTTAGCTATTCTTACATTTTCTAGATAGATCTTTTTCAATTCAATGCTAAATGTAATCATGGAATAATTCACTGGATGTTGGTACTGGAAGGAGCTTAAAGACCACCTAATCCAACCTTTTGAGGAGTAAAGGAATTTTTCTAAATGATTTCTGGTAAGTTTAGAGCAAACCTTATTGAAAATTTCTAAGGAAGGTGCCTACTCAAGATTAGGTGAATCTTGGTGTTAGAAGAATTGAGTAGGCAATTCAACCACTCAATTTTAAAAATCTTTTCTGCAGTAGTTTTGCAACTGAACTTCAGTCATTCTTTAATTCAAGAAACTTTATATGAATATGACTACATTAATTTTGTCATATACCCTGCATTCTCTACTCTAAAAATAAGTATTTAAGAGTTACATGTTTCTTAACATTTAAATAAGAATGTTCCTGTCCCTCATGAAATATTATACTTAGTTCAGTGAGAATGTTCTTTCAGTCCACCATTTTCATTTAAAACTTTCTCATATTTTCCCTATTCTTATTATAATGCCCATGTTGTCTGTCAGTTAATTTTCTTATTTCTATAAGCATAGTTAGGACTGTTGCTTTAAACTTTTCTTCAGTTAAGGTCCTGCTGGATTTAGATTTCTCCAGGTTGGTGTTAGAGGTGGGGTTTGACCCATCATTTGTGACAAGGTCTTTGTATCTGCATTATTAGTTGTTTTTTTTTTTTTTTAAGATTTAATTATGCGTACAAGCTGGGGTGTAGGCCAGAGGTATGGGGGAGGGGGTAAGAGGATTCTTCAGAGAGAGAGAGTGGGCAGCAGAACAGGCAGATCTACTGCGATATACTGCTGAGGGGAGCAGCGGGCGAGGCAGGAGAGGTCTGCTGAGCCATGTGGGTTAGGTCCCTGGCCGGGGATGGAACACATGCTGCAATGGCTGCAGATAGCTTCATGGTGCTACAATTTAACTCACTGCACCAGGAGGGAGGGCCTGCATGATTAGTTTTTATGGGTTGAGTTAGTTTTTTTTCCTTATCTTGATGATGTACCCTTATCCTAAGATTACATATTAGAGTTACAAGATATAATCCTAGGTTGTTTTCCCAGGATCCTAGGGTGTCTGTTGTTTTATAGACTGATGTTTCTGCACCTGTTTGGATGACTAGAATTGTAGTGCCAGTGAAGGATGGGAGTCAGATGAACAGGAAGCCAAGAAGTTGCAGCTAGAAAGTAGCAAAAGTTCAAGGATCCTAAGGGTCTGTGGCAGACCAAGATGAGGGGGAATTTGCAAGGACACCCTCCTCTAGCCCAGTTCCTCTAGTAGAATTCTCTGGTAGCCTCAAACTAATACCGATCCCTCAACATTTGTTTAGCTCTGGTTTCTGGTTTGCAGACTCTGTGATCAGTAGTTTTTTCCTGGGATACAGGCAGGAGCAGAGGGATCTGGAATCTGGATGGTCTAACTATGGGCAGTCCCAATTACAATCACAAGTGGGTGAGGAGCATGTGTTTCTCAGGGTCTGTAGGAGCCATCCTTAAAACACACCTCCCATGTGGTCCTATGAATCCTCTCAGGGGTTTTTTCACCAGAAAGGGAGTATGGTCCATGGCAGGGGTACAGCTAAGGCCAGCATCTGGTCCCAATATATATATATATATTTTTTTTTTAAGATTTATTTATTTTACATACAAGCTGGGGTACAGTCCAGAGGCGTGGGGCAGTGATAGGGTTCACCAGAGACAGAGTGGGGAGCAGAACAGGCAGGTCAGAAACACACTGCTGAGGGGAGCAGCGGGCAAGGCAGGAGAGGTCTGCCGCACCATGTGGGATTCTCCCCGGCTGGGCATCGAAGCTGCATCACGCGCTGCCGACAGCTCCACAGAGCAGCGCTCAACCGCTGCGCCACCAGGGAGGCCCAGGTCCCAATATTGTTCATATACTAACTCTTCCTGAAGGGCAAATTTTTGCTGCCAAAACCTACCTGCTTTGACCTCTGGGCAGAGAGAGAAAGTTCCTTAGGTGAATGCTATCTCTTCAATGACCTCAGGGAAGGGTGGTGTTGGGACAGGTATTTTGGGTAACACTGAAGTCAGTTATAGAAAGGGGCCTCTTTTGGGTCCTCCCTGGTGCCACAACAGATTGTCTCAGCACTATGAAGCTATTCAGAGCCACTGCAGTATGAGATTGATTACCAGCCAGGGAGTATTCCACATGGCACAGCAGAACTCTCCTGCCTTGCCTGCTGCTCCCCTCAGCAGTGTACTTCAGTAGATCTGCCTATTCTTCTCACCACTCTGTCTCCGGTGAATCCTCTTACCACCCCACACCAATGGCCTACACCCCAGTTCTTGTATGCATAAATAAATAAATCTTTAAAAAAAAAAAAAGAAGAAGAAAGAAAGGAGCCTCTTTTGTGCACGGGTTCTCTCACTAAGTCAAGTTGACTCACCAGAGGTTCCCCACAGGCTAGAGGCTGCTTTCCTGGAGACTCTAGACTCAAGCTGAGAGTCCTACCTTAGAAAAGATCTACACCTGCAGGGCAAAGCACTATCCAATGGCATCAAGCACCCTTATTGACTGGGTTGTAGAGTGCTTGATCCTCACTCTCCGACTAGTTGATTTCTAGCAGTTGAGTGTCTGCCCTTGTTGGTGACTAGCTGCTCTCCCCAGAAATCACCTCTCTACTGCTTCAACCTTATTATTCTCCTAGGCAGCCCCCTCCATTTTCCACACTTGATTTTATGTGACCTGTTTCTAAATGTTTTTAAAGTCCCCAATATAAGCATGAGCCCTAAAGTCACCACGACCAACTAAGAAAGACCTAGCAATTACAGCTGTCCCTCCCTCTCTTGGGTTGTGTGTTCCAAGCAAAATTATATTGTCATTTATCCTCTCCCTCTTTACCTGCCTTGTAGCACTTTCTTGTGAAAAAAAACATGGTTCTCCTTTCATCCTTCAGGACTATTGTTTATATCTGTGTATTATTTTGTTGTATGTGTTGGAAAGAGGTAAGCATGGAGTCTTTAGTCTTTCCTCTTCTGCCATCTTACTGGAACCTGGGGAGAGCGCTGCGTGATGGAGCTGTTGGCAGCGCGTGATGCGGGTTCGATGCCCAGCCAGGGAGAATCCCACATGGTGCGGCAGACCTCTCCTGCCTCGCCCGCTGCTCCCCTCAGCAGTGTGTTTCTGATCTGCCTGTTCTGCTCCCCGCTCTGTCTCTGGTGAACCCTCTCACCGCCCCATGCCTCTGGACTGTACCTGGAATCCTATACTTAAAAAGTAGAGACAATCTTCATAAATATGAAAGTACAACTGAGGCAGTAGGATCTGGAAGATAAATGCAAGCAACTGATATTTTAAAGAAAGCTTTCTTGAATAAGTGAATTTTCAGACTCAATTATAGGAAACTCAGACCTTTCTATCACATCTAGGAATTGGAAAATTCTCTTATGTTAAGCTGATGTCTGTCTTTTGAGGTCTGACTATATAATTCAATAGAGAGAAAGCTTAAGTCTTCTTGTTAAAACAATTTCTACCTTTTATCCATCCCCTCAATGTCAGTCATCATGGTAATAACTCTAAATAAAATTATTTCATTTCATCTTCCCAACAACTCTAGAGATAGTTATTTATTCTTTTACAAATGGAAAGTTGAAATTCAGAGGCATTTATTATCTCTTCAAGTTTGCATTGCTTATAAATCAGAAAAGCAGAACTAAAACTCAGCCCTTTAAGGTCACCTGTTTGGAAAGTGCAAACTTTACCTATAATCTTCTATCTCAAAAAACTTTCCAAAGTACTCCTTTATTATTCTTCATTTCATCCTTTTTTTCTCATAATTGTCACCATCCTCATGTTTTTTCTTCCCCTCACAATTTTCATAATTGATTGTAAACTCTAAGTAGTTTAACAAGCACAGTATAAATTGAACTAGCATCACCTTCTGCAGATATTGTAAATTCCCTTTAAATTATAATTCAGATTACTTTTCTAGAAACCATATCACATTTTGAATCACATTAATCTCCCTGTCAACTGAAATCTTAGCCTTATTTTTAATACACTGCTGTTAAGCTGTGTCTCTCCTTGTACAATTTACAACTTCACAAGACAGCCTTTCGATTATAGGGCATTTAAAATTTTTACAAATTTTTCCTTATATCAGGAAAATATATCTCCTTGTACATGCCAACTATTAATTCTATTTATGTTCAAAAATAACAATCCATGCCACCACTTGACAATGAGGAATCTAACAGCTACCATTAAAAAAAGCACACTAATAACTGCTTCCTCTGAATTACCCCATTTTATCTTCCATTATGTTTGAAGAACTATGGGCTATCACTGTGAAATAACTGGCACCTCCAGAAGATTCTGTAACTGTCTAAGGTTGCACACAATAACTGTTAGAAATGGGATTTTAAATGCTTCTCATGGCTCCCTAAGAATTACATGAAAAAGTCTACCATGTCTATCTTTGGTTTTCCACTCTTTAATATAGTAAACATTTATTGAGTATGAGTGAGAAATAAGTTGTGAATAATCCAGAAATATGAGTTGTGAATAATCCAGAAATATGATGTGATCTAGTGCCATACTAGACTTTATACAATGAAAAGACAGAGAGAGGGTATTTTAAAGTGGACTAGAATCTAGACAACTTGCCTCCTCACTTGAGGCATCCTATAACCTGGGTTCTGAAAGATGAGTGGAAGCTACCTCAGAAATAGAGGGGGGGATGCCAAGTGCATGCAAAGCTAGAGTGGGGAAAATTCTTTTGTGAATGACCTTTTCTTCACTATCAGAAAGTCAGGGAATAAAAAGAAGAACTACTGGAGAAGTAAGCAGATGCCAGGTCATAAAATACCCTATATGCCATGCTAAGGAGTTTGGACTTCATCGTGAAAGCTATGGGAGTCATTATAAGACTTTGAAGCAGGGAAAAGACATGATTAGATTTGCATTTTAGAAAGCTCACTCTGGTAGCAGTGTAAATAATGGATTAGAGGAAAGTAAAAGGAGGAGGAAGGAATCCAGCCAGGAGACTGTTACAGGAATCCAAACAAGATAGGATGAGGGTCTATATTAAGGTGGCAACAGTGAAAATATTAAAATTAGACTGCATCAATATGATTTGTTGGTTGGATAAAAGAAATAAGAACAAGGAAGGCTAATATCATCCCTGACTTATGATTTCAGTTATCAACTGAAAACAGGAACAAAAAGGTTAAGTTTAGAGTAGAAAGATGAATTTCTTTTTTAACAAAATGGATTAAGGTGTCACACCTGTGTGACTTTCTATATGGGCAAAGCATGTTTGTCTGCACTTAAGATGCATCTAGGGGGAAATCAATGTGTAAGTTGTCATGAAGACATGACTAAGGGTAAAAATGCTTACACTAAATATATCAAGTAAAAAATGAGACCAGGGGCCTCCCCAGTGGCGCAGCGGTTAAGCGCTGCGCTGTGGAGCTGTCGGCAGCGGTGACGCGAGTTCGACTCCCGGCCAGGGAGAATCCCACATGGCATGGCAGACCTCTCCTGCCTTGCCCGCTGCTCCCCTCAGCAGTGTATTTCTGATCTGCCTGTTCTGCTCCCCGCTCTGTCTCTGGTGAACCCTCTCGCTGCCCCACTCCTCTGGCCTGTACCCCAGCTTGTATGTATAAATTAAAAAAAAAAAATCTTAAAAAAAAACAATGAGACCATGTATAAAATAAGGGAAAAACATGTAAATGACTAACATAGGACATCAAGAAAATAGGCAGATAAGATGTATTTAATCCCTTTATTTTTGCTTTTGTTTCCCTATTTATTATAGTCAATTCCCCAAAGACATCACCAAAGTCAATGACTCCTAGTGTTTTGCATATGTTTTCTTCTACATATTTTATGGTTTCCAGTCTTAAGTTAAAGTTTTTAATCCAGTTTCTGTTAATTTTTGTGTGTGTTATTAGATAGTAGTCTAGTTTGATTCTTTTGCATCTGGCTGTTCAGTTTCCCAATATCATCTGTTGAAAAGGCTTTTCTTTCTCCATTATATACTCTCGGTTCCTTTGCTATAGATCAACTGTCCATGTCAATATGAGCTTATCTGCTAGCTCTCAACCCTATTCCATTGATCTATAGGTCTCCTTTTATTCCATTATTATGCTGTTCTGATGACTAGATTTTTGTTGTATAGTTTGAAGTTAAAGAGTGTGATACTTCCTATCATTTTCTTTTTTGTAGGATTGCATTAGATATTTATGTTTTCTGTGGTTCCCTATAAATATGACTAGGTCTGCTCTGTTTCTTTAAATAATGCCATTGAAACTTCATTTTGGATTGTTTTGATCTATATATTGCTTTCAGTATGATATCTATCCATGTGTTTGTATTTTCATTACATTTAATAATATCTTATAGTTTCCTTATGCAAACCTTTTACCTGCTTTGTTAACTGCTCATTATTGATCTTTTATGTAATTATAAAATGGGTTGTTTTCCTTCTTTCTTTCTTTTCTACTAATTGTTTGTGTATAGCAATAGATAGCTAGAACTTCCAATACTATCTTGAATAGAAGTGATGAAAGTGGATGAACTTAGAGGAAAAAACTTTGTTTTCCACCATTCTACCTATTATATTAGTTATCGGTTTGTCATCTATGTTGAGTGATGTTCCTCTATCTCCATTTTAGTGAGTTTTTTTTTTTTTAATACCTGGATATGAGTCTTGTCAAATGCCTTATCTGCCTCTATTAATATGATCATGATTTTTATCTTTTTGTTGATGTGATTGATTATACTGATTGATCATTGATTGCCTATATTGAACTATCATTGTATCTCTGTAGTAAATCTCACTTGGTTCTGACAAATGATCCTTTTAATGTATTGCTGAATTTGGTTTACTAAGTTTGTGCTGAGCATTTCTGCAACATAAAAATAAAAAGCCTCTGCATAGCAACACAAACTACAATTAGAATGAAAAGACACCTGACTTAAGTGAGAAACTATATGCACATCATCCATCCAACAACTAGTTAATATCATATATCTCATGTAACACAGCAAAATGAAAACAAATAACTCAAAGAACAATAGGCAGAAGATCTAAAAGCACTTTACCAAAGAATATACACAAGTGATCAAAAGTCATATAAAAAAAATCATCAGGAAAATGCAAATCAAAACAGTAATGAGATGTCATTGCACACCTGAGAGAATGGTGCATATACCAAAGACCAGAAACAAGTGTTGGTAAAGGTGTGAAGAAAAAGGATGTCACTATGGAAAACAATATTGAGGTTTTTCAAAACAATAAAAATAGACCTACCATATGATCCTCCAATCTACTCCCAGTATCTATAAAAAAATACAAAAACACTAATTCAAAGGGATATATACACCACCATCACCATGATAGCACTATTTATAATCAATGAGCTATGGAAATAATATAAGTACCAAATGATAGATAAGTGGATAAAGAATGGACTACTCAGCTATAAAACAATGAAACTGTGTCATTTGCAACAACATGGACAGGACTGGAAAGGATTATGCTAAGTGAAAAGTCAGAAGAGAAAGACAAATACCAGATGAGAGAAACAGATAAAAGTAAACCAAAACAAACCCTTGAAATATAATTGCTGAATTGAGGATACCAGTGGGGGATGGTGGAAGACGAGAAACAAAAGGAGTAAGATCACTGAACTATGGAAGAGAACTTCCTGCCTTTGGCGGGGAAGTGGTGTGAAAAGGTTTTAATCTATATCCCTAAGTCTTATACAGTGTTGTATACCAAATTATCTCAATAAAACTAATACAACTTGAAAACAAAGAATATATTTAGTTACCAAAATCAAAAGATGAAAAGTATGTCAGATCAAAATTTCTACTCCCACAGGTGTTAAAGGTCAAAGTAAAGTTGGAAATGTCTTCTTGATTGGAATTTTAATTAGGAATAATTGAGAAATATATGAAGCAAATAAATTTAACAATTATTTCAAGAAGCTTATTTCTGAAAGACTATCCAGGGAGAAATTATATAAAGGAAGAATGCTTGCAAGATTTTTCTTTGTTTATTTTGTTTCGTTTTGAAATCATGACATGAGAGAACAGATCTAGAAGGAAAAAAAAAGAAAAACGCATTATAATGATTGCTGAAATGTGGAAGAGTTCTCATATATTGATTTGTATCTTGTCTTATGAAGGTGGAGAAGACGTCTCTTGAGAATGAGGGTTATTGAAAATCTAAAGAGCGGGGTGAAAAATACAACTAGTATTTGAAATAGCATTCTTGGAAACACAACTCACTGGGGACATTGCAAATATTTTCCAGTTGAGATTAAAGACCAACAGTTGGCGGTGACCCCAATTCACAGTTTTTGGAATGATTTCCAGAAATTCAAAGAGTTCAAAGAGGCTGTTTGTTCAAGTGATTTAAAAAATGAGTTCATGGCAGTTAGGTAAAAATGAAAATTCAATAGTTAATTAATAATAAATAAATAAAAACAAAAGATCAAACAGGAAAAGTATGTGAAGAAATCATTCATTAATTAATACACTAAATGTTTATTGAGAACTAGATATATGTCTGAGGATAAAAATAGACCTTGAGGATTTAATTTTCAACAAGGCAGACACAGCCTCTACCTGTTGGAGTGTCAAATTATTTGGCCTTGAAGTCTAGTGCAGCTAGGGAAGTTCATATACATAATCCACTATAACTTTAGGCATCATTTATTAGCTAACCAGAATGAACAATATCACATATTCACACTTTAATGTGATTTTGTAATTCGACTTCTCAGCCTTAAAAAATACATTGTGTTTCCTATCCATAAAATTAAAATTGTTATCTTAAAATTAAAATTAAAAATATTTCTCATCATCTCAAATCCATTCTTCAAAGTAAGTTATAATTTCTACATTACCCATGATTGTCATGCTTACATTATCTTCAAAAATCATGAACCTATGGGCCTGGGGAATTTTCTCAAGTCTCCAAAATATGCAGAAAAGATTATTTTTGTTTCTTCTCAGAGCAATCCACCTTTTGAAGTGGCTCTCTGACTTAAGGGTATGCATAAAAATTGTAGCCACAGACAGTGAAGAGAAATAGAAGTTTTGCATTATAGCTATGCCACTCTCACTGTCCCTTGTCTTTTTAAATAGTCTAAGAAATGATATACTGGCAAACATTTCTTTCACTTACTGTCTATAAAATTCAAAATTCCCAAAACTGAATGACATTTAAAACCCTTTCTGTATAAAAGCTACAAGAAAATTAAATAGTAGTCAAAAGGTAATATATGGAGAGCCATTTGAATGCATAAAAAATATCAAATCAGAGGCAACCTGTTGATTTTAATAATGTTACCAAATTACTTTGTTTTTTGCAGACGTTTCCCATTAACAACTTAGAAGGAAATTTTCACTTTGCAAATATCTTATAAAATAATGAAGCAAGTCAGAAGTGTGTTATAACTAGCAGGGTAGTAATTTCTTCCTGAAATGCAAAAAACAAAAAACACCAAAAAAAAAAAAAAAAAAAAAGAACAACAGGAAAGTCAGAGGTATAGTTTTGCTCAAAGGGAAAAATTTAAAAATCTAGAAATTCAGGACATTACAGCAGTTTTGGAATTTTTTAAACCTGTTTCAGTGCTTTTGAATAAATTCCAGTTCTAAGAATTGAGTTATAAAGGAAAAACATTCAATGAAAGTTGTAACAATCAACTTTTTATTTTGGGTGTATATAATATGTGTATACAATCTCTGGTTTGGCAGAGTAGGGAACCAGAAATTCAAATTGGAGGAACATAAACATCTTAGAAAATTCAATCTCAAAGTTCAATAAGGAAGAATGGTTAGGCACCTTTACTCCCTAGGTTCTAGGATGCTCCAAAAGGCAGAATTTGGATCTGTTGATGAAATTTTTTTTAGCTCACAAAACACTGCCAGAAACATAGGATCAGAATTTATGTGATTTGCTGCTATCTCTGCTTTCTTATACATAGTGATTCATTTTTGTATACTTTAATTTTTCTCCTTTCTGGTTTATTAATAGTGCAGTTGTGGCCAAAATGAATGTTTAAAAAAATCCCTGTCTTTATTTTCATGCTATTTTGGTTTAAATGTATATTTACATCATATTTTGCCAAACCTTTGTACATGTCAAACGCCAATCCAGAGATTTGGAGAAACTGGTGTTTTGCACTTTTCTGTCATTGTAGTTATCCCTCAATATATTCAAGGGATATTAACTAAATATTTTCAGTGCATACAAGCACACACACATTTTCTTAGACTTTAGAACACATCATCATAGACCCAAACATATCAGAAAATAGCAAAGTTGAGTATTTATACACATAGCAATTTTTGTTGATTCTGTTATTATTGCTGCTACTAACATTCACTCTTCCTCAAAATGGAGATGTCAAAAGCTGTTCTATATTTTAAACATTAAAAACAGCATATTAAAAACCCTGAGAAGTTACACTAACAAAAATGTCCAGCCAAGTCAATCACAAATGGGATAGAAAAAACTGTAAATTTCAGAGTGCCAGAGTACAGTGACTTATCTTCTTGAAAATCACATCACTAATTGCTCATTGGAAATCTTTCATTAAAGGAGCTGCAGCAAGATACCCATTTATTACCTCGGTTTACATGGAGAATCAATTTGTCATTCAACTGTTGATAAATACCAAGTGTCTTATGGAACTAAAATGGATACCAAGCAGATATAGAGTGTCATTTCATAGAAAATTCAAAAACAGCTCAATCCAACAAGTATTCATACATAGTAGGCACAAAAACTCGTAAATTACAAGGACTAGCAAAGAAATTTTTGCCACTGTGTACCAGAAACATCTAAGTCACACACTCAGGGGCAGGGGCAGTACTAATGATAATCTCCTTTTAATTTTCCAACAAAATGTAATTCAGGATAAATCTGTTAGTAAACTATTTGGATTGCTTTTTTTTGAAAATAAGTTGTTTCACCAGACAGAATGTAATTTAAGATAGGTGGGTATACCAATGAAGTTATACTTAATCTGCTGTGCGATTATACCAAATGAATGTATTACTTAAAATAGTCTTATAAGATGGACATAATGGCACCCCTCTTACTGATGAAGAGTCAGAGAGCTTGAGAAATTGATTACCTTCTTAATCACAGTGCTACGCTGTGCGAGAACCAAGCTATAAACCCATATAGTGTCTAAATCATGGCAATATTTTCTCTAAATGATACCTTAAGGTATCATTTTGGTGGTGCAAGATGTTAAGTTTCTGCACTATGAAGTTATCAGCAGCCACTGCAGCATGAGTTCAATCTCCAGCCAGGGAGCTCACTCACATGGCGCAGCAGACCTTTCCTGTCTCAACAACTCACAATTGTATTTCAGTAGATCTGCCTGTTCTGCTCCCCACTCTGCCTCTGGTGAATCATTTCAACACCCCCTGCCCCTGCACTTCTGGTCTACACCCCAGCTCTTGTATGCATAAGTAAAAATAAATCTTTAAAAAAATGATAACTTAAACTTTGCACACTGTATTTTCTGATTTGAGTATAATTCTAAATAAGAAATTTGGATCCAGGCTCTGGTTTCAAATTTGAACATGGTATTTGAATATGATGTGAACTTAGCAAATTAAACTTTCAAAATACCAGTTTCTTCATCTGAAAAATGAACATATTTGAGTTACTATGACTACTGACTGAAGTGATTTGCATGTTAGCATAGTGGTAGAAAGATACTAAAATCTCAGTAAATGTGGATGGTATTCAAAGTTGTCACCATTTTCATTATCCTTAGCCTCGATATAGGTACCTACAATCAATTGTTATTGTTTGGTGTTATTATTTTCATTATACTTCATCAGACTTCATTATGGAATCAAGACACTTGATTCCATAAGTTGTTATGTATGATATTGGCAAACTCATACAAACTATCTTCTGATCTGGAAAATTGGGGTGAGGGATTACATTACATCTTCTTTATCACTGAATTGTCTGATATAGGAAATGATACTTACATACATAAAGTACTTTGCAAGTCAGGCTATAAAAATATGAGTACTTAAAACAGGCTTAAAAAAACAAAACAAACAAACAGGGCCTCCCTGTTGGTGCAATGGGTTAAGTCTCAGCACTGTGAAGCTATCTGCTGCCACTGCAGCACAAGTTCGATCCCTGGCCAGGGAGCTTCCCACATGGCACAGCAGACCTCTCCTGTCTTGCCCA
Source organism: Scalopus aquaticus (assembly GCA_004024925.1). Taxonomy (NCBI): domain Eukaryota; kingdom Metazoa; phylum Chordata; class Mammalia; order Eulipotyphla; family Talpidae; genus Scalopus; species Scalopus aquaticus. The sequence goes on along the minus strand of PVIJ01001144.1, from coordinate 160,271 downwards.
CTGCTGCCCCTTAGCAGTATATTTCAGTCAATCTGCCTATTCAGCACCCCACTCTGTCACTGGTGAATCCTCTCACCGCCCCACACACACACACCTCTGGCCTACATCCCAGCTCTTGTATACATAAATAAATAAATCTTTAAAAAAAAATTCAAAGCAAGAAAAAGTCTACCATCCTTGTACTAGCTCTAACAGATATTACTAATTAATCACTGCACTCCAGTTTTTTTCCAAAATCATTCTTTAACATAGTGTTCCAGAGTCATTAACAATTCAAGTTTTCAGAGGATGAAACATTTTTGTCAGCTTTGTGGGCTCTAATTTTATCCAATATCCATAAATAAATTCATATTTATCTTTGTAACTGATTCCTAAATTTGGTGAATCGAATCAACCAATTTTTGTTTGATCTAAGGTTTCTATATACATTCAAAATGAGGAATCAAATTACGATAATTATCATGTTAACTAGTCCTCTAAATTCATTCTGTCTAAAGATTTTAAAGATTCACTTTTAATATTAATTTCATTCTACCTAACTAAATATTGTGGCTTCTTTAAAACTAATATTTATTGACCTTAAAACCATAGTAAGAATACAGATGATGCTCATGATTATGCATATAAAAGATTCTGAATGCTCAGATTGATATATTTTTATGTCGCCTTATGGAGTCGATCACTGTTGTCCATTCTGTGCCACTGTCCAGCCATAAACTCAGGACCTAGGAAAATCAATTCTGACCTTCCAGGTCACTACCCAGTATTCCTGCTTACCTTATAATTTGTGTTTGTTTATTTGTTTTGGAGAAATAATGAGATATCAGAATAAGATGGAAAGATTTTAAATTATATTTTTATATCAATGTGTAATGAAATTTTAATGAAAAATTAAGCCTGTGTAATGAAAAATTAAGCATTTTGGGTAAAACACTGACATGTAACTCTTTTATGCTCTCATAATGCTCTAAAGTGTACCCGAAAGTAAAGGTATTTACATAGAAAATTGTGGGCTTTGGACATGAATTATAAACCCAGTACCCACATTATCCAGAAATGTGAATTCATAAATTATTGTATTTGAAGTATGATCATTAAATGTATCAATGATTATTGTGAAGAAGCAGCTAGCACCTGTTTCTCACTTGGTTGAAGTTTAATAAATGTCACTTCCTTCTCCTTCTGCACATCCATTGTCATAAATTCCAGACTCACTGACTAATGGTAGAAGTCTCAGTGCAACCTTAGAATTGTGGTTTAGAGAAATGAAGTGACTTATCCAGTCTCATACTTTTACTCATCATGTGTCTCATATATATTCACCTGCAATAGACATTTGTCCCTGTCTACACTCTAGTGTCCTATTCCAGCAATGAAAAAAATGGTTTTCCTCTTGCACTTTGGAGGAATCAAAGAGAAAAATAACCTCTATTCAGAACCTGTAATGTATTAAGTTTTTCATATGAACTGTAGTATCTAATTTGCATTGTCAGCATGTGAAACAGATATTATCCCAGTTTTGCAGGCAAGAACACTAAGGCCCATATTATTTATGTAATAGTTCCCTACTCATATTACTCACAAGTAAGAAAAGAATTCTAATTTTTGTTTGCCATTATAAAATGTTTGTACTTTTTACTAACCTACCACAGACCGATTTTCTTCCCTCTGATGGTACTGAAAAGTAATATCCACTAGGGAGCTGTGAGCAACAGTTGGTGTAGGCTATAGGGGAAGACTAAGCTCAGGAGGAGTTCTTGATTCTGCAAGAATTCTGACCCGAAGCTATCTTTTCTGATTGCACTGTCTTTAATTCTAAGCTACCAACTGCCTTCAGTCCACAACCGTGATCTTACTTGATTACAAGCCATTTTTAGCTTCTTCCAGATAAATGTTATAAACTCTCATTGCCCACTGAGAATTCCTCACCACCCATTTTGCCTTTTCCCCTTGACACAGAACAATTGATAAAAAGCAGAAAGTATGATTCTGGCTTTAAAGAAAATCCCAAGAGATCCTCTCTGGTGGCACAGTGGTTAAGTGCTGAGTTGTGGAGCTGTAGGCAGCGGCGAAGCGGGTCCGATGCCCAGCCGGGGAGATTCCCACATGGCGCAGCAGATCTCTCCTGCCTTACCCGCTGCTCCCCTCAGCAGTGTATTTCCATCAATCTGCCTGTTCTGCTCCCCGCTCTGTCACTGGTGAACCCCCTCCCCACTCCCACGCCTCTGGCCTGTACCCCAGCTTATATGCATAAATAAGCAAATCTCTTTTTAAAAGTTTAAAATAAAAAGAAAACTCCAAGAGATGGCTACATGACTAATGGAAAATAAGAGTGGTAACTAAAATAGATGTTCCCAATGGTCAATAATTTGAAAAAGCTAGAACAATTTATATTTAACTACATAAACACCTTTGAGTAATAAAAAATTCAGCCTATATGCAGACACATACATACACATATTTTCAAGAAATACATCTATTGCATTATATATTTTGTGAAATGTATATGTTTACTTCTTAAAATGTACATTTTTGAGTGGAAAAGAAGAGCTTACTCTGATGTTATACACTTGATTCTCTTTTTCTTTATCATAAAAAAGGGACTAAATTTTTTACATGTGTTGAAGAAATATTGAAGATTAATTAGATGTGCATGAAGTAATCTGAGATTCTTGGAAAGACAACAACAATAAATAATATTTCCACATGTACATAGAATACATATGCTAAATATATCCACATAGTCAATTCTTATTTATAGTCCATTAAATGTACATGTATATAACAATTATGTCTATACATACGTATTTTATTTTTTCCTCCCCCAGACACACATTTGTACACATATACAGATTTCCTTTTTTGTGTGCTTGTTTATAGAAGTAAAAATATCTCCAGGAAATCTTTTGTGCATTTTGCTGCTCTTTGAGGAAATATCCACTTAAAATATCTGGAATGCATATTAAGAAAAAGAAATGACTTCACATTTTCTTGCAAATAAAAAGCAAATTCACAGTGCCCAAGATGGTTTAATGTGGATGTTTTTTTCACTGTATTCTTAATTAAGAAAGATTGACACCTGTGAAGGTTTCAAGCCAAATAAAAATCCCAGATTTTAATTAGCTTTTCTAATGGTTATGTTTTCCTGCTAGAAGACATTTGCAAATCTACCAGTTTCTCAGTGAGAGTAGCAGAACATAAATAATATAAATAATTATGTTTATCACTTCCATAAGTGATATGTATGTAGTTGTGCAGGGACAGCACTAGATTAAATAATTAAATACGCTACAGTGGCTTTTAGCATCCTCTCCTCCAGCGTTATAACCTGCGTTTCTAGCTCTCTGTACTCCACACCTACTGTCAACTACCTATCGAAACTCTTTGTGCCCATCCACACGCCTCTGGGTGCTTTCACCCTCTTACTGTCATGCTCCAGCCAAGTCACTTTCCCACAGCTGGTGACCTAGTTCTGTGATTTAGAGCCACTTTCTTACAAAACCCATAAATACTGTTTTCTATTAGTATTTGCTATAAGCTCAGAATATTGATAAAGGGAACTTTATTGATAAAGGTATATATGGCTCACCATAAAGTAAAATCTTAAGATAAATCAGTACAGATACATATATCTTTTCACATATTTGCATAATTATGTCCATGCAGGCTATGCACATGTATGCACACACACCACCCACCCACACAGACACACACACACACCCGGCATTTATTTTGTCTCCAACCTGACTTCTCATTATTTTTCAGCCATTTAGGTTTTATAGCCAGTCAATCAACTGCATTGACTATAGAGTGATATAATTAAGTCTTTGTGTTGGCTAAAAATAGTTAAGGCCAGTTTTCTCACATTGTCCAAACTCAGCTATTATGTTTATAGGATTATTAAACTTCTGTGGATATATGAAAGGGTCATCTGTATATAAATTTTACAAATTGTTTGAGATTATTTGACAAATGCATTATCATTTGAAAGCTTACTTTAAATGGGATTCTAGACATTCATTTGTAAGAATAGATTAATAAAATCAAAATTAATTAAAGAGGTGATTAAATAACATGTTAAAAACTTAAAACAATTAACTTTTTTCAATGGGTGGATTGTCACTTGAGACATACTAATAAGTAATGTGTTAAGTTGAAAAACACAAATGAATTTTTTTGCATTTTTTTTTGAGCTTTTTAAAATTTTATATATATTTTACATCATTCTTCCTTTTTGTACAATGCATGCTTTCTCCTCTCAGGTGTAGTCCCCATAAAATTTCCTACCACCAATTCACCCATGCACCAACACTATAGCCCCTTGTGCTTTTGAAATAAAGTTTTTTAAAAACTGAAACTGAAATAATCTTTAAAACATGTCGATTTAATGTGGCATAATGTTTATATATTGTACACGTTTGTTCCTTTTTTAAACAGAAACTTAGTGGACTTGCATTAGTATATTCCTGGATTCTTTGAATATCAACATATTCTAAAAGAATATATAAAAGCTATTAATTGAATGAATGATGTTATATAGTTCATAATTAAATTTATAAAGACATAGTTTTACATCTTGAGATTAGTGTCAAATTTATAAAATTATAATTATTTTCTTTGCTTGTGACAGCTCATGTCTTTTAGAGAACAATGAATTAAGACACTTCATCTAACCTTTATGCCTAGAACTATAGCTACATTTACAATTAATTTAGAGTTTGGTATAACACTAATCTGATCTTACGCTCCTCAAATCTGTCTCCCAACTGTCTAAAAGTCCACTCTTAGAAATTCTCTCACTTACATCTAATTGGCAACAAAAAATACAGTAGACTTGACATTTACCTCACCAACAAGAGATATGGAAGTGAAAAATCATTACACTTTCATACACCTTTTCTGTATGGGAGATGGTACAAAGTACAAAATACATAAAACATAGTTATTTGTATATATGTTATATAAGGTTATTTGAAGAGAAATAACAATAGGGGACTCAAAGAAGAGCTGTCATCTGGATGACAAGTTCAAATTTTACATAGATTTGTCAAAGAGCGCGTCATTGATAGAAGTTGCTATTTCACCTAATAATTAAAGGAGATGATCAAATAACCTTCAAATATCCAGGAGAATAAATTTCCAGATAGAAGAAACAACAAAAGAAGTACCTGAGGCAAAAGTAGGTTTGACAGGAGTAGCATCAGGAAGTGCATTTGGGGAGAGGATCCCGAAGTGGTAAACAGAGTGGGAGAGGTCCTGTGAGTGTGGTAAAGACACTGACTTGAACTCCCATTGGACTGGAGAAACATTCAAGCCTTTAAAAAGTGAAATCTAACTTGTATTTAAGTAGGATCACTCCAATTACCATGTGGAAGATACAGGAATTTGAGAGGAAAAGCCTAGTACAGATGGTGGTCCATGATTAGTTGTTGGGGTGGGAGGAAATCTGTCAAAGTTTTCTTGTGAGTTCTTTAGTTTCTCAGTGAAATAAGCAGTCTTGTTTACTGAACATAGAAGGGTGCTAAGGGAGCATAAGGGGGAGATGGTATGAAGCAATCCTCTAGGGTCGTGAGCGCCTATATGGAGTAGGGGAATGCGTTGCTTCGTCTGGCAGGATTAAGGAAGTTTTGGTAAGAATAGTAAGCATCATTGTGTCTATTTTCACCAATCTAATTCAGCACATTGGATTAATAAAATTGAGATTAAGAAAGGTTTATGGGGGGCCTCCCTGGTGGCCCAACAGATTAAGCGCAGCACTATAGAGCTGTCTGCAGCTGGGCTGCGGGGGTGCAATTTCAATGCCTGGCCAGGGAGCTTCCCACATGGCGCAGCAGACCTTTCCTGCCTTGCCTGCTGCTACCCTCAGCAGTGTATTTTGGTTAATCTGCCTGTTCTGCTCCCCACTCTGTCTCTGGTCAACCCTCTCACTGCCCCACACCGCTGGCCTGCACCCCAGCTTATATGCAAAAATAAATAAATCTTAAAAAATAAATAAAATACTTTTTTTTTAAAAAAAGAAAGGTTTATGGTTATTAGTAATGAACAATCTAGGGGTGGCCACAGAAATGAGCGCCCTGATCATGTGGAAGTCACTTTCATTGGAGGATAGTTGCTCAGTCACCTGAGAAACTCTTAAGAGTAAAGATGAGATTATTTGTGTGAATATTTAAATTACAAAGAATTAAGTCAGCAGTAGTGTTGGAGGGGATGAATCAAAATTGAATAAAAGAACTGAAGTCCTTGAAAAATGATGGTGATAAAACTTGTAGTCGGCTACTGAATATATTATTGGCTATGCACTTTATAGTGCAATAATATGAAATTCAAAGCTTGGAGTTTTAGGGAAGATAGAGGCAGAATCTGGATGAAATCTTGAGAAGTAATGGAGACATCCTTCTGCTAGGTCCAGTAAAACAAATTATTGATAACTTCCATCTGTTGAGGACATCTCTAGAGAGATAGCATCCTCAAAGCTAAAACAAGATTCAATTAGATCAAGACGGAAGTGGAACTTTTGGATAAAAGGTTATGAATGTAGGTCACAAACATTATATGCAATGAACTCTACATTCTAGGGAGTAAAATGGAAAGTTCTAAGGAGGTGAAGATGGTTGGGAGATGGGGGGACAGAACAGAAGAACTGAGAGTATAGGATTTCTTATGGTGACCATTTAAAAAATCCTGGAAAACTGTGTGGCAAAGTAAGAAATATATCTGGTCTTTCAGGTTCCTGGCACAAAGCCCCTTGAATCCTGGAAATTTCTTGAGTGATAAGACTGTTTTCTGTCATTAATAATTAATCTATTTTGAGTTTATGCTAATGAATGAAGGTTACTTGGTGTGGCACTCCTAGACAGATTCAGAATAGGGCTAGTCAACAGAAAGACCAAGTGATTAGAGGGTTGGAATGTTCATCCCCACCTACCCACTCAGAGAATGGGAAGGGGGATGGGCTGTAGATTTAATTCTGAAATCTCTTGAACAAGATTTGATGATATTCTATTTTGGTAAATATGATATGTACATATGCTGCAAGGGTAGTGTGCCCCAGTTCCATGGAGACAGAATCTTCTATATTTGGGGCCCTTTGGGACTTTATCCTATATACCTCTCTTCATTTGTCCACCCATCTGTACTTTTTATAGCAAATTGTCAAGTGTTTCTCTGACTTTTGTGATCTGCTCTAGCAAATTCATTAAATTGAGGAAAGAATTGTGAGAACCTACAACCTACAGCTGGTGTTCAGAAGCACAGTTTACAACCTGAATTATCAATGGGACTCTGAAGTAGGGGAGTGCAGCTTTGTGGGACTGAAGACATAATCTGTGGCATCATCAGACAGTGTCAGAACTGAGTTGATTTGTAGGACAACCAAGTAGCATCCACTGAGAACTGGAGAAATGTTTGATAGTATTAGAAAAAAATACATTCATGGGGTAAAGAGTTTCATAGTAGATGATGTTGATGAAATTGTTCAGTGAGGAGGAATGAGACAGTAAACAACCTATTTATGCCTCCTGTGAATAGGTCGAGCTGGAGAAAGTGGGTCTTACACTAAGACTCTGTAATTCATTTTGACTGATTCTTTTTTTTTAATATCTATATTTTTATTGTTATTTATATCTTTTACATTTTGTATTTTGACTGATTCTATAGGAGAATATTATTACAAAGAAGTTAGGACTAAGCGCAGGATTATGTTCAGAAAATATCCTGGGTGTTTGACACAAGGTTTTCGATGACAAACTTGATAGGGAAAATATGATGCAGTATAGTTTCTCTCCATTGCATATTCAAAAACCAAAATTTATTTTATCAAACATTACTTAAAATTCGATAGAGTTTGTTCTAAGGTTGGTATATATTTACAAGAAATACATTGCACAAAGAAATATTGTATGTATAGTACATATAAATTAAAGCAGTCAAAATATTAGTTTCATGATTATCTAGTGAGTAAAAAAAATGTTATGAATGAGAGGAAAATGCCATGAGGAATACTGAAGTAGAATAAATTTTCTTGTTTTATTAATGGGGAAAAGATCTGCACATAAAGGGTAAAAATTTAGTAATTTCAAATCATGCTCTTTGGATAGATACCTAGGTTGAAATTACTGAATCATATGGTAAACCCATTTTCAGTCTTTTGCGGAATCTCTATACTTCTTTTCATAGGGGTTGGACCAGTCTATAGCCCCACCAACAATGTAAAAGAGTTCCATCCCTTTTTCTCCATACCCTTGTCAGAACTTGTTTGTGTTTTTTTTTTTTTTTATTTATACATACAAGCTGGGGTACAGGCCAGAGGCGTGGGGCGGCGAGAGGGCTCACCAGAGACAGAGCGGGGAGCAGAACAGGCAGATCAGAAATACGCTGCTGAGGGGAGCAGCGGGTGAGGCAGGAGAGGTCTGCCGCACCATGTGGGATTCTCCCCGGCCGGGCGTCGAACTCGCGTCGCCGCTGCCGACAGCTCCACAGCGCAGCGCTCAACCGCTGTGCCACCGGGGAGGCCCCTGTTTGTGGGTTTTTTGATATAGAAAATTCTCACATGTAAGGTGGTGTCTCTGTGGTTTTGATTTGCATTTTTCTGATGATAAATTGATACTTGCCTTTTTTCATGTTTTTTTGGCATCTGTATTTCTTCTTTGGAGAAGTGCCTATTTAGTTCTTCTGCCCATTTCTTTGATTGTATTGTTTGTACAAAAACACTAATTTGAAAGGAAACCTGCACTCCTATGTTTAGCACTATTTACAATAGCCAAGATACGGAAACAACCTCAATGTCCCAGAACAGATCAAATGCCCCAGAGTGGACCAAGAAGATGTTGTACATATACACAATAGAATACTAGTGAGCAGTCAAAAAAGATAAGCTCATGCCATCTGCAATGATGTGGATGGAACTGAGAAGGATTATTATAACTGAAGTGAGCCAGAGGGAGAAAGAAAAATGCCAGAGGGTTTAAAGTATTTGTGGAATCTAGAGAAACCAAACAAAGGATCAGGCAAAGACAAACTGTAAGACTGACTCTTGAAAGCAGACCACAGATCTGAGAAATTCAGGAGGCAAAGGGAAATGGGAAGAAGAGGGGGAAAGTACAGGACAAGAGGAGGAGAGCACTGTGGAGGGCGGAAGAAAACTGTGGACACTTTGGTGGTGGGAAAACTATGATGACCACTCCTGAGGGGGATAAATCCCTACCTTGTGAAAAAAATAAACAAGGATATTTAAATAAATACTTAAAAAGTCTTCAAGTTATGCATTGAGGAAAAAAAAAAAACATTACTCTTATTTCCTTTACTACTTTTTTTTTCCCACAGGGCCCCACATCATCATCTGTGTTGACAACTTTTTGATTTTTTTTGAAACGTTCAATATGTGTACAATACATAAACACAGAAATCACTGTCATGAAAGCACACTCACATGTTAAATGCAGTTTTTTGCCCCATTTATCAAAGTATATAAAATGCCTTTCATATTTTCCTCTACTAATTTATGGATAATTTATTTTATTTTAGCTCCATATTACTCCATCACATGCATTTTAAAAACTCATGCAGTGTGGGATGAAGTAGGAGAACTGACATAATTATTTTTCTATATGATTGACGAATTGCCTCTACATCATTATTGAATTGCCTCTATTGTCTCTAATAAATGCAGATACCTTAAATATACTGTATTAATTTTATATTTACATGTGTCACAGTAGCAAGACTGAACTATTTCCGATATCATAATTTTTTAATACTTTTCAATATTTGGTGGTATTTCATCTTCATTACTCTTACAGGTTTTTGTTTTGTTTTGTTTTGTTTTTCCTGGTGGTTCTATAAACTTATCCTTCTGGATAATCATTTGTGTTTTTTATCAAGAAAGAGGTTATTTCAAGAGCATTTTGAATTACTAGAGCAAATAACCTTTCTAAGTTTTTTGAATCACAGGATAATATTATTTGGAGAAAATAAGATTAAAAATGAAGCTAAGATTTTAGATCCAAAATTAGTGGAAACACAGCATAGTAAATGGAGAAGAAACTTGCAAAAGGGGTTATTACAGAATTTTGTGCAAAGAACATTTAAGGAGAAATTTCAGAAAATATTCAGCATCCTAGAATATACTGAAGTTTTGCTACATTATTTTAAATATTCGATCTGAAGAGAAGAAAACTTTTCCAGGTTTTCATCCCCTTTTACAAAAGACCTGCAAAAGCAAACCATAAGTATAACAGGATGGTCCCCAGGAAAAAGGGTGTGTCCCAGGTTCTCTGTCCCACCTAAGGTAGGGTGGAACTGAGCACGATATAAGAAGGTTGAGAAGAGACAGAGGACACACACACAGAGGAGACACAGAACACAGACAGAAGACAGGAGGATACAGAAGAAGGATGGAAAGCCAGAAGAGGCCCAAGGAGTGAGAGACTTGTAAAGAAGCTGCACTGGCCTGGACTGATTGAAAGAGATGTGGGTGAGAGACCCGTGGGCAAGTTAACAATGGCTATGTTGATTTTGGTTTTGATTTTGCTCTGTTCCTCTCAGAACTGTCTGACTGTTTCTGACCCTGTTGTATGGGTCCCTGCCGAAAGGTATTTTGGTTCCTCCCAGAATTGTCTGGCTGTTTCTGACCCAAAAGCTGTTCTAGACTTGTGGCAGGCTTTCGAGACTTGCTTTGGGCCAATCCCGTTTGGGTGGATTTTTACCCACGAGGAGTTGGATAACATTGGGTGCTTGACATAGAAAATATATTCTTTGTCTTCTCTGTCTTTTCTAATTGTATTAAAGTTTCTTTCCACAAAAGGTTCTATATGTTTTGTATTGATGCGGCAGATGGTAGAACCTATTTAGAACAGGGCAGGTCTGGGGGTTTTGGGAGTGCCCCTCTCTCTGTCCTGTAACATAAGGAATAACTCATTAGAATGAAATTAGAAATTAACAAGATTCTGCAATAATTTATAACCGTTTCATTTCTATAATTATTTTTTTGTTGGTTACTACTTATTTAAATCGAGCTCCATTTTTCCTCTTCTATTTTTTTTAATGCAGGGCCAGTACCTGACAGGAGTTTGCAATAGTTTCTCAAGTTGCTTTGAGAGCTATCTACAGTTTCTCTCTGCTTTTGTAAAAAATGGAAGTCAAACTAGGTGAATATACAGTGTGTGATAAATTGATATATTTTTCATTACTTGAGAACGTGGACTATTTTCTCTCTTATATGTTTAGCTGTTTGCCTTTGAACCTTTTCACTTCAATCAAAGTGCAATTTTGAAGAAAGACTGTGTCTTAAGTTTTATTGAAGACTCAGCTATGTTTTTTTTTTTTTCACTGACCATGCCAGAACTATATATCCTGGCACAGAAAACTCACTGCTTCCAACCATGTGAAGTACCCTCTGCCCATAGGCATAATTGCCAGTCAACCGTATGGTGAACTGTACTTATATTTGGAAGGATTGCAAAAGAGATCGATCCAATAGTAAATACCCATAAGAAAGAAGCTGGAGAAAACACTGAAACAAATAAAGTTCTATTAACACGTCTGTATCTACTGTAGTTTTAGCCATAGAAAACAAAAGAAAATATTTTATCGCAAGTGGGAACATTTCAGATTGAATGATAGCAGACTTTTTAGCTGTGTCCTTGAAAGAGTATGGTATATGTGTGGCGCATATGCGTAATTACTCAATTATCAGTGAGTTTGTGTGTAAAATAGTAAGTAGTTCTGGTACTAATATATCATGTTTTAGTTTCCAATGATGTCAGCAGGTCTCATGTGCTGCACACCTCCAGAGCCAGCAAACTCTTGTCATAAATATTACTGGGATCTCTAATAACGAGCTACATATTGGGTAAATGCATTTAGGTTCAGAAATATCAAATTATTGGGCCATTTGCTATGTTTCTAATGTGAAAGGCCCTGGGGAATCTATAAATACTCTAAACTCATACTTGCCATGGAAAAATTTTACTCGTCGCTGAATTATTACTTGGCCTCTGAAAATCATTATCATCATTTGGCTCCCTTGGAGAGATAATTTACCTCATATGGACAAGCACTTTCCTCCCAAGAGGGAGTAGTTTTACTAGCCTGTGCCTCATAGGATCAAAAATACTTTTAATTGTTTCTTTAGTGCTAATAGCTTCTTTCGACTGGTGAGAGGACTAATCATTTTATGCAAATACCAAGCCAATGAAATAATATGATGTTTGTATTCAAAGCAATTAGGTTGCCACTTCAATTTTCTGTTCTGTGCTCATAAATTGTAACAAGAGACCTTGAAACATCATTTGTGATCTTTTCATTGGAACTTCAATTAGCAGACTGTACTTATTTTTGAAGATTTTGAAGATTTTTGAAAAATCCCTCTATAGTATATTGTTACTTATATAGAAAATATCTTATATAGAGATAGCAGCATATTATATGTTAGAAAAGTCACAAAGTTTAATATCTTAGTTTCTTGAAACATTAATTTCTCGCTGCATGGAATATTCAAGTACAATTTATAAATAAGAAGTTATTTTATTTAAGAACACAACAAATGACAAAAGCAAAGTGATCAACCATATTTACGTCCTGGCTGTATGTCCCACTTTTTTTCCTTTTCCCGGACTAGCAGCTAAATAGCTCTGTGCAGGCTGCTACGTTATTGATCACACACATCTCATCCATGGCTCCCAAAACACAGACATGTACACACACATCTACATGCCCACAAACTCACAGATTCTGAGGTATTTTATTTTTAGTCTTCCCAATAGTCTGGTTCTCATTTCTATATGAAATGTAGTCTCTAAATCACTCTGGACCTCTACCCTGGGCAGCTTTATGCATCCTAAATGAAGACAGCAGTGCTGGGGCGTCCCCTAAGAACAATGTTCTTATTTCAGGAGGCAGACGCCAAGCAACTGGAGTCCTGAAGCGGCATCTGACTCCAGCTTGTCAAGCTTTACAAGCTGTTATTTTCCTTGCCTCACTGTCCTGGGGACTGTCTGATTGTCCTCTTGAAGCTTTCACCATTGATTCCCGTTTCCTTACTGTGATGCTCTTCCTGGGAGATATAGGGCTGTACAGAGTGTTCTAATGAGGGTAATGTACAGAGCTCTCACAGGGAAGACGTGTGGGGAGCAGGGAGGAAGCATCTGCGAGGCTGAGTGATTTGTTAATCTGCTTCTTTATTAGGCTTCGTGTAGCTCACCCCATTCCCTTGAGAGGTTTGCAGTGACTTGTCTTTGGTGTTTGGGGCTGTCAGATTTTGTATGCATCGAGTCCTGGTTTTGAGGGGCGAGAAGAGATGCTAACCTTTCACTGTTTTCCCAGGGACATCAAGAGAGAAGGAAGCCAATGGTCTTTTGTATATATGATCAATCCCATTTAGAAAAGTGACATAGCCCCCACGGGATTTGTTCACACTATCTGGTTTGGGGTTGCCTCGTCTACTCTCCATGGACTCTGCATCAGTTGGTAGCAATTTATTGCTTTTCTTGGAATTTTGTAAAAAAAAATACTATATTAGTGAGAGAAGGTGAGAAACAGAGGGAGAGACTAAGAAAGGGAGACCAGTCTCTTAAATGAAAAAGAAACTTCCTTGAACATAAGTCCCAGCACTACTGAAAATATACTGCAGCAACTGAGATGCACATTCAAGTCCTGTTTTATTTATTTTAAAGCATCACAGACGCACTCAAAAGATGGATCACGGGTGAATTGGTGGTGGGTTGCCCAAGGGGCATACAAAATGTAAAAGACATAAATAACAATTTAAAAAAAGACAAGTTGCCAGTCAGCAATGACAGAGAACATGAAAATGGATAAGAATAAATTGGGCTTTAATTTTTCTTGACTAAGTATAGACATTTGTGGTAACTAATGCACTTATAGTAGCTTAGCACTATCCACACACACCCCACCCCACCCCCAATTTGATAATCTCAATTATTTTGTTATTAGGTGTCTTAAACCTAATTAGAAATTAACAGTCCTGGATGTTATAAAATGGAGATATTTTTGACCAATATTGGTGAAACACATTGCAATTAAAGTTATGACAAAAGTTTATGCAGAAAACGGTGCCATGTTTTTGCTAAATAGTGTGTGAAGTCCTCCTACTTGTGATACCTAATTACTGGTGTCATGCTTGCAACGGCGGCATCTGTGCACACTCAACACTCTAATGGGCAGCTCCTACAGGACTAATGCATTTTAATTGATAGTGTTTAGCGTGGCTTCTGGTTTCTCTCTCATATGAGAAGCTATGCCCTTCTGCTCTGTCCCCAAATGAGCTGGCTATGTGCTGGGGAACTCACAGTACAGATGGTCAACAAAAGGTGAAGATTGCCAGGACTCTAGCTATTAGTCTCTTTTTAGCCAAGATAAAATCTGAATTACTAATCAGCTTCCTTCTGCCCCCACATTCAGTCTTACTTTTAGCCCAAGCTGTTTACATTTGGACTTAATGCTAATCTCTCTTTGTCAAATGGCTTTATCAAGCCCCATTTGATTTGCAACACATCTTCCTAACTAGCAAATCAGAGCTGGACCATTCTAGTACCTTAGCACAAGTAGTTCATTTCAAATACAAATTGTCTTTTCCCTGGGGAGAGAGGTAAAGCGTGGTTAACTTTCATCTCTGGTATCATCTAAAATGTGGGGGGAAAAAAGTACTTCAACACAATAGAACTAAATGGCAGATCACGTGTGCTTCGCATGAATCTGGATAGTGCATGCTCTATAGAACTGCTATCAATGTTATTATGTTTAGCTCTTCACAAATAGAGCATTTGGATTTCAGGGTTTTCTGAGCAGTGTATCCTTTAGTTATTCTTTGATAAGCAGTCAGCTATATAGAAAAAAATAAATGATGTACACTTTTCTCTGGATTTACCTCACAGTGCTTATACCATGTTTCTTTGTTATGGAAGAAACTATTTCAAAAATCATTTGCAACAGCTCAACATGTAGGGTGCAGTTGTAAAGAAATATTCTATAAACCAGTGTATAACTTACAAGACCACAGTGCTCAAAACTTCTGAGAATGGGCATGTGAAGGATTCAGATTTAAAAGGGGCAAGAAATTCCTACCCTCTTTGGGTCAATTAACCAAAGTCTATATCCTTCGTTTTAAAGAGGGTGTGCCTCTGTGGCAACTAGGGGAAGTCAAAGTTCTAATGAGAACCTAGCTGTTAATTTTGAATGATATTCATTGCAGTCTTCTTTCTGCATTAGGGGGAAAAAAGACATACAATTTCACTCCCCTAAATCATGATTCTAGTACTGGTTTCTAAGCAACCACAATAACAGGAAAAAAAATTGAGCCTTTGGAAGATTTTCTTCTGAATAAAATACATGTTTTTGCCTGTCAATCAGGTATTTTTGCATTGCATATTCTGTAATGGGATATTTCTAAATCTGAGCTTTAAATTAAAGAAAAATCACTTAAGGTAAATGCTATGTGCTGCTATATACTTTATGTTCTAAGGAAGATAATCTTTTAAATCAATTTAATGAGATTAAGAATGCAAATTCTGTACATATTAAGTGGCTATTCTTACAGATATATGTGAGGCTGTTCTTTTGGTAGTAAAAATTAAAACTAAAACAAAAAAAAGGAGTGTGACAACACCAAGCAAAGAAAAAAGCCTAAAGTAATTAACTCCTTCAACATAACACCTTTTTAACATTGAAAGGTGTCACCGAGGTGCACAGGTAGTATGCCAGATACTGCACCTGCCCTAGGATGCCATGATAAAATGCTATAAACAAGGGGGCTTAAACAATGGGTATTTATTTCTTAGAGTTCTGAGGACTGGAAGTCTGTGATCAAGATACAGGCTGACTCCGTTTCTGGTGAGCGTGCTCTTCCTGGTTTGTTGAAAACCATTTATTGTTGTGTTCTCACATGGGAAGAAAGAAAGAGCCAATTCTCTGGGTTCTCTAACTCCTTCCCTCCTTCCACCTTCTTCCCTTCCTTCTTCCGTCTTTTCTCTCTCCCTTACCTTTCCTTCAAATTTCACAATTTTATTTACCCCCAATACTGGTACCACTAACCCATAAGAAAGAGTGACAGGTCTTCTGCTTAAACTCCTGGATTATTCTCACATATGCAGGCTTAGCTACAAGCTGAGTCAGTGGGACAGAACGAGCTCAACAAAAGCTGCAAAATCCTCAGACTTGGTGTACAGGTTCCCTTCACTGAGCTCCAGGTCCTACTTATTTCCCTGGGAAACTTCCTTCCAGGATGACACAGTAGGCCAGGTGTTCCTGCCCCTCTCCCAACACCCCCAGATATAGGTAAGGTAGAAGGAGAGTGAAAAATCTGTCCCTGAGGACTTTCTATGCGATATACAGCTGTGCCCACTCAAGCACATATCAATATAAAATAATGAGTTTGCAGGATTATGTCACATGCATTTTTCCTAACTGCTCTTATTTCTTCTGCTACTGTTGTCTTTCTTAGAAATCTTCCTTCATTTCTTCAACAGTATCTATGTGAGACAGTGTGTATGGATCTGTATGTGTGCGCACATAAGTATGGTCTTCATATGGGCAGAAAAAACATCATCCAAACCAAATCCTCACGCTCTCATCTAAACCTAATTATGTCAAAAATCCCAATTTCCAAATACCATTATATTGGGGGATTAAGCCTTCAACATGGATTTGGAGGACGGATGCAGACCTTCAGTCAATTAGCAATCCCTATAATTGTCATTTTTTAAAAAATTTAATTATTTATTCATACAAGCTGGGGTACAGGCCAGAGGCATGGGATGGTGAGAGGGTTCACCAGAGACAGAGTGGGGAGCAGACAGGCAGATTGACGGAAATATACTGCTGAAGGTAGCAGCGGGTGAGGCAGGAGAGGTCTGCCCCACCATGTGGGAATGGCTGGGCGTCAAACTCGCGTCGCCACTGCGGACATTTCCACAGCGCAGAGCTTAACTGCTGCACCACCAGGGAGGCACAATAATTGTCATTTTGTAGTGTATTTTTATGTTCACCATTTTGACCTCCTAACATTTTAACATTGGAGTTATCACGTATTATAGATGAGGATTATCATCTCAAATAAATAATGAGTATGTTATTGACAATAATTATGAGATTAATAAATATTAATTAATAATAATTATTATTATCTCAAATTTCTACTGCTATTAAAAACAATTTTAAGGCTTCCCATCCCCTGGTCTCTGAATTAGAAATTAATAAAAATAAAAACCTCAAAATATTGTAAGTCTAAAGCAAATTATGCCATTCTTCTCACTAGTCTTTTGTATTAATAGTCACAAAATAAACATTTTTGAATACATGAATGCGTAAGTTACTTTAATTCATGAGGACACAATTCAACACTTAAGGTCAGCATTAGATATGCAGATATAAATAAGTACTCCTTGACATAGTTCATGCAGGTAAAAGGGGCACAAAGGCAGAGATGATAATTTCCATCAATGTTCTGAAGTTATGGTAGTTATACTATGGAAAGGAAACTAGTGTTACTTGGGCCAATCTGAGGAAAATGGGGCTTAGTTGGTGAAGCAAGACTTTCATTATGATACCAAAACTCAGCCTTGGATTTCAAAATCTTATCTAATCATGAAAAACAATGGAGTGACAAAGCAATTGGGAAACAGGTTGCATATCAAACTCCAAATATAATTGATTTCTAACAGTATTGAAATAAAGAACTTTACTCAGATCTTTTGTAGAAAAAAACAATATTATAAGCCAAGTATGGTGATATCTCTTGATTTTCTTAGGCATATATTTACATTGTAGAAAAGGAATGAGAACTTGAGAATATTAAAGAAAACTAATGTCTTTCCTATCTTTCTCAAACATATTTTGTGTGTGTGTGTTATTGATGCAACACTGGTTTACAACACTGAATGATTCAGAGGTCTGGGATGACACCTCTTTAGATGTAAGTTATCACATCTCATCTATTACCAAAGTACATTCTTATCTGAACTCTTAAAATGTTAAATGTTTTTTGACTTCTGCTTCTTAAAATGTCTTTTACTTCCCCCAAGACAAATATACTTCTGTTTTTATTGTCATTTAATTAATATATGACATTTCCCTGAACTTACCCAATTGGTTATGATTTTATGAACTATTTCACAAATATTATGTAGAGCCATACAAAATTCAGTGAATATGTGTTTTGATTATTACTTTTCCATTATTATTTGCACAGATTGGTTTTGATTAAATGAGTTCTTTTGTAAACAATTTACTTGTTTACAAAACAACAAACAACAAACACAACTTGTCAGTGCACATTTGATTTTACAAATGTATGAAAGATAAGTACAGTTAACATTTTCAGATGGTAACACCTATAATTATAGAAGGAAGCAGAAGTGAGAAATCATTAACTGTATTTGTAAAGAAACAGTTATTATTTCAGAGATGATATCCTATTACGCTAACTTGAAAATTCAAGGTTTATCTCAAAAATCCCTGAGTAAAATTTTTACTAGAATAAGTCAATAAAACAGAAATATCTTGCCCATAGAGCAAATCACATCTCTATATCCTAATGACTAAAGATTAAATAGCAATAAATCTAAAAAAATAAAATTAAAATTAAGCAAATAAATTAATTTTACTTATTTTCAAAAATTATCCATCTAGAAATTGTATTCCTCAGTATTTCCCCAAAGGAATTGAAATCTCATATTCACACAACAACCTATAAAATAGACTTCTACTTTATAATAACAAAATGTTCTACAAATGTAATCTTATAGTGAAAATATCAAAAGATGAACCCAATAATATATTGATATTATGTAATTTTCATTCTAAGATGGCATAATTTGAAAAGTTCGGTACAAAGGCTTACCAAAGACTGATTTCTATGTTAAATCAACAAAAACACTGAATTTCTTTTTTAGTGATATCAAAAAGATAAAGTTAAAGGGGGGGCTGGAGAAAAAAAAAGATAAAGTTAAAAATAAATATAGTAACTAAAATTGGAAAAGGTTATTTCAAAATCACTTAGCATTTGCTAATGCAGCATGTTGGAAAAAAAATTCTTGTGCCAATTCATTAACTTTTACATCATCATCATGCTTTTTTGTAACTTCTAGTTTTGATGTAATTGAAATTTTCTCTTTAATATGTTCTTTTGAACCCATGGCTATAGCTTGGCATAATAATTTTATGCAATTCAAGAATAACCACTTGTATGACTAGATACATATAGACTGAAAAATAAAATATTTCTATACATGAGTAAAATACAAAGTGGATCCATGTGCCAAAAGATTGTCAAATGTATAAATATGACATGATTTGCTGATATGCTAACATTTATTCAATTATCCCACCCAGTGCCCCACCCATGTGGTCAAGTTGGTGACAATTATAATGTGAATATTAAATCATAAAATGATTTATATTCTAATAGGAAAGATTCATCATAATGTGATTTGACCATATAATGGACTGATAGTAAAAAGGTGGTATACTGTAAAAGAATATTTAAAGCAGGTCTATTTATGGTTTCTAAAACCTGGCAGCTACTAAAATATCCTTCAACAGGTGAATGGATAATCTGTAATACTCCTAAACTATAAAATATTATTCGACTCTAAAAAGTAATGAGCTAGCAAGTCATGAAAAAAACATTGAAGAAACAAACTGGCATTACTATATGAAAACTGGCAATATGAAAATGCTACCTACTATATAAGTTCACCTATATGATATCCTGAAAAGATAAAACTATGAAGACAATGAAAAATTTGGTAGTTCCTAGGGCTTGGGGTCAGGGGATGGCTAGGCAGAGCACAGAGGACTTTTAGAACTGAAAACTTTTTTTCTGTATACTACTAATATTAGGCACACATGTCATTATACATTTGTCCAAACCCTTAAAATGTACAGCAACAACAGTAAGCTCTAAATAAACTGTTAACTGTGAGTGATAATATATGTTAATGGAGAGTTATCCTTTGTAACAATGCAGCACTTTTGTTTGGGATGTTAAGACTAGGAGAGGTTCTGCATGTGTGGATTCAGGAGGTATTATGGGATCTTTATACCTCCCTCTCCATTTTTTTGTGAACATAAAGCTGCTAAAATATATTTTTAAAAGTTATGTTAGACTTTCTTCTACTTATGCTCTCTTCCAATATATCTACAATGTTTAATATTTCCCTCTAGCAACTACAATCATCCCTCCTCTTAAACTACTCTCCAGCCAACTTAAATACCAACCAGACTCTCTTTTAATTAGTTCTATACTCTCTAGGTTTTCACATCTGTTATATTTTAGCTTCTGTCAACATTTTTCCTACATGTTCCTTCCTGTCTCAGTTTTGAGTACTCTGAGTTCTATTCTTTAACATCAAAATGACAATTTTCTGTTTCTGTATTTACAAGTCAAAACACAAGCTATAAAAATATTCCCATTTGACATAGTCCCTAATCCATTCCATTTTGTAAAAACGTTCTTACTTTTCATTGATCTGCATATTTTTTACATTTATTTACTTGTTACTGCTGTTTATTTACATGGGCTCTACCATAAACTGTATTTACAGTTTTTCTTAAAGTTCCTTAAGTTTCCTTTTGTATGACTGCTCCCTATATCCTAATGCATTTCCAAATTTAAATTACATGAATTAGGAATAAAAGTTATTGATCTTCTTTTAGATTTTTAATTTCCTGAAGATAATGATCCAGTGTAAAATCTTTTTACTTTTGTACAGTTAAACTCCCTCATCTCCATTCAAGCTATCTTCTATCAGTTATTTTAATAGTCTCTAGCTAGCTTCTAGACTTTATTTTTTGATTGATGCATGTCTATCCCTGCAAAACTTAGTCTATTCTCTGTCAATAACAGAAATTGGTTGATTGATTAATTATTTTGTTGGCTTATTTGTTTATTCATTCATTCATTTATAAGAATTTCCTGAATTTCCCTTCAGCATCTCTTCATTAAATATATGGTCTATTCCCAAATCTGTTCCAATTTTTAGAATTCTGTACATAATTGTACATGCTACTCATATATGAGTATATGAGTAGCATAGTTTCACTTTATGCCAGTCTTTCTTCATTACACACCAACACCAATTTTTTCTTTATGCTTGTTGCACATGCCAACCTCTTTCATGGGACAATGTTATACCTGCTATTTTCTCTGGTCTTCCCTCTTTTCTTCACATGGTTAGCTCTTTCCAGGTTTCAGAGTTCAAAGTAAACACCATCATTGAAGCATGAATATCTGGGGTCACTTTGATCATTGGCCACACAATATTCTAAATCAAATCGCTTCTTTCATTTCCCTTGAAATCTTTTCACTTGCTTTTTCCATCTAGATCTTTGTGGTATGTATTTATTGATAATGTTATTTGATTAAAATATTAATATTTGAAGCTTTTATTCCGAATTGTTAGAACAGAGACTCTTCTGTAATAAAATGCTTAGGACAATGTGCTTAGCAGAGCAGACATTCCTAACACAGGTTAATTTTGTTAAATGAAAAAATAAATAAGCAAACTGACAAGTGAATGGCTTATAATGTCCCATCATCAAGTATTCCATATACAATGTATCCTTGTGACACTCAATTTTTTTCTAAATTTCCTATCTCTAGACATAGGAAAGTTGAATAAAACTGGTCCTTTCTCACTTGAGTTTATACACAATGAATACATTTGTTTGTGATATAATTGCCCCAAACATTATTATAATTCTTTAGGATACATGATTTAACAACTTTCTAAGAAACAAAAAACCCACATTTGAAACCCTATGCCTTCATTAAGTATACCATGATGCAAAACAAGTTCCATTTTCTACCAGTTTTCCATACATTTCACTGCTTAGATATATTTTCTAATTCATTTTATAAGTCAGTAAAATATGTAACTAATATTTACCTTATTTTAAGCAGTCCCAAATCAATATTCCAACAAAAATAAAGAATATATAATTTAGTTTTCATAGCTATAGTATTGTTTCAAAGATAATTCACTTATTATAAGAATTATACAGTTTGGGGGCCTCCCCGGTGGCGCAGCGGTTAAGCGCTGTGCTGTGGAGCTGTCGGCAGCTGCGACGCGAGTTGGACGCCTGGCCGGGGAGAATCCCACATGGTGCGGCAGACCTCTCCTGCCTCGCCCGCTGCTCCCCTCAGCAGTGTATTCCTGATCTGCCTGTTCTGCTCCCCACTCTGTCTCTGGTGAACCCTCTCGCCACCCCATGCCTCTGGCCTATACCCCAGCTTGTATGTATAAATAAAAAATAAATCTTTAAAAAAAATTAAAAAAAAGAATTATACAATTTCAACGTGTGTTAAAGTGATTACTAAGTTTGAGTACCAATGCTGATTTTTTTTCCAAATTTTTATATACTTGAATAATTTTATTTAGTTTGGAGAATTTTTTATTTTTCAATCATGGAGATAATGATACAGCAGTTGCAGGAAATTTAAAATAATTTATATAAAAAGCTTTTAAAATGTTCATCTTAGATAAATGTTAGTTACAAATAGTACACCATAGTATATATAAAAATAGATGAGATGGAAAAGAAATATTAATACCATTAAGTACTTGTCCTAGGAATTTATTCCACATCTCATGAGTTTCTGATTGCAAGGATCCATAGGAATTATAAATGATTCCCTCATTCCTTTATGTTTCTAACAGACTAGAAACGTCAAATTAGAATTCAGTATTTTTTCTCCCCATGACTTTTAATATCAAGTTTCCATTTGAACAACCGATGCATTTGTCTAAACCACCAGGGTGTCTAACTCTAAGAGAAGGTGGAGGCGTACACATAGCAACTTTTATGTCATCTTGTCATGCTGTGGTATCTCAAGGTGCTTTGCAATAACATTAAACTTAAAAAAAGTTATTTGCCCTGCTGAGTTAATTAGTTAAAATCAGGTAAGTGGCAATGACAACAAACACATCCTAAGTTCAGACTTAAACCTGGAAGCAATATCAATAGACATGGAGGAGTCCTTTGAAACAGGTGTCCTGTAGCTCAAAGGGATACCACCTGTGGAGATGTATTTCAGCAAGGAAGATGTAAGGAGACATGCTTTAGTTAACTTCAACTTCTAAATGGTGAAAACAATGCATAGACCAAGAAATTAAGTCTTTATTTTTGATGAACACTGTAAAGTAGAGTTGGCTTAGTAGTATACATGAACTTTAACAAGTGCCACTGGAATAAATCACACAACCCATGATGTCAGTTTTTAGTAAGCGGTGGCAGCAAAGATTTGAGTCATCTGTAGTCTGTTCAATAAATGTGTTAGATTGTGAAGAAAATATCAAATGTTCTACACATTGTTAAAAAAAAAATCAAGATTGCTACTGAAACCATCCTAAATAGAGATGATCTTTATTTATTTCTAGATAAGGGCTGAAATGATCAATAGGTTGAGATCAATAAAGCACAAATCCAATTGCTTAACTGCAATAATATTACTATGCTTGAAAACTTAAGGAAGCCATGAAATCACCCTCTGTCACGGGAGAGAACTTCAGAGGAACATTTAACACTCAGATGGTCCCACTGAATTTCACAGGTTCTAGAGTGATATCATCAAGATGGTGGAATAAGTACTTCAGTTCCTCTCATTAGATGAGCTAGCAAGTCTATATAGACATCAAGTGAAAACCTAGAATACAGGAAGTGAAGCTGAAGCATTCCCTTAGAACACAGAGTCTGAGCAGTACCACGTTAGAATGCTAAGAGGACTGGTTACACTCTGACTGCAACGCCCCTCCCAAGGCCAGCACAATGTTTCACTGAGACGTCACCATGGGGAGCAATGGTTTCTCCAGTAGGAAAAAGAGAGTCAAAAGAAGTCACTCAGCTCCCCCAGTATTGTGGAACATCTGCTGAATGATCCACTCAGTACTTACCTCATGAGGTTTGCAGGGGAGCATTTGTGAGGCTTGAACACTAGAGATCAGATTGAACTAAAAAGGTGAGTAGTGCCTATAACAACCTGCAGCTGGATCTTGTCAGACCAAGTTCTTATTAACAGTGCCACCCAAGTAAAAAACCCAACCATTGCCTTTCCCACATGCCAAGTCAGAACAATGGTGTCTGGCAAAAGTACTTAGAACAAAGTTCTATCTGATACAGAACCTCCAAAAATGAGCTTTGCTGTTCTTGGAGTGTATCCTGCTCTTTCAGGCATGGAAATCAAGTTATATCCAAGCTCAGCATAGCTCCTGGTATCGCCCAGCCAGGAAATCTCCCTAGAGCATCAGGAAGCTGTGTAACCCATCAGCACCTCAGTAAAGAGCCCAAACAGTTGTTCTGCCAGTCTATGGAGCAAATCTGCAGGTCCCATGTGACCAGAGAAATTTGATGTGCAGTTCTACCTGAATTGGTTCCCAAACAATGACCCTTATTTAATATTTTTGTAAAAAGTATGTGGTCCTAAAAAGGAAAAGAAATTGTCAACAAAATGAAGGCAACTTAAGGGAGAAAATTTTTGCAAATCACATGTCTACTAAGGGATTAATATCCATAATATAGAAGAAAATCATACAACTCAACAGCAAAATAAACCAACCAATCCAACTAAAAATGATCAAAAGACCCCAATAAATATTTAAAAAAAAATTTCAAATGACCCATGGGTAACTGAAAAGATATTCAATATTAATAAACATTATATGTCCTTCCCATTTCCTTGTTATTTCATTATATGCAT
Organism: Scalopus aquaticus; assembly: GCA_004024925.1. Classification (NCBI taxonomy): domain Eukaryota; kingdom Metazoa; phylum Chordata; class Mammalia; order Eulipotyphla; family Talpidae; genus Scalopus; species Scalopus aquaticus. The sequence continues at coordinate 135,562 of PVIJ01001144.1, read as the reverse complement.
CAAATCCAAACCACAATGACCTATCACCTCATGAATTTTGGAATAGCTATCATAAATATGAGATAACAGGCTCAGCAGACCTCTCCTGCCTCACCTGCTGCTCCCCTCAGCAGTGTATTTCAGTAGATCTGCCTGTTCTGCTCCCAATTCTGTCTCTCATAAATCCTCTCACCACCCAACACCTCTGGTCTACACCCCAGTTCTTGTATGCAGAAATAAATAAATCTTTAAAGAAACAGATGAGATAACAAGTACTGTTGAGAATGAGGAGAAATGAGAACCACTGTGCATTGCTGGTGAGAATGCAGATTGGTACATCTACTGTAGAAAACAGTATGAGTTCCTCAAAAATAAAAATTCCATTTCTGAATTATATCTGAAGATAAGTAAGTCACTATCTTAGAAAGACATCTGCACCCCCACATTTATTACAGTATTATTTATAGTAGCCAAGACACAAAAATAACCTAAGTGCTCGACTAAAGGAGAATGATAAAGAAAATGTATATATAGGGCCTCCCTGGTGGCCTAGGGGTTAAGTCTCAGTGCTACCACCAAAAGGGCTCACTGCAATGACCTGAGTTTGATCCCCGGCCAGGGAGCTCACCCACATATGGTGCAGCAGTCCTCTCTTGTCTCACATGCTGCTGCCCTCAGTGGTGTATTGCTCCCCACTTTGTCTCTGGTGTATCCTCTCAGCCCCTACATCTCTGACCTACACCACAGTTCTATGCAAAAATAAATAAAACTTAAAAAAAAGAAAATGTATATACACAAACATACACATAATGAGGTACTATTTGGCCAGAAAATATGAAGAAACCCTGGCATTTGTTACAACATAGAGGGGACTTGAGGACATTAAGTAAGATAAAGAAAAAATACTGTGATTTCACTTACATATAAAACCTAAAAGAAAAAGAAAAACAAACAAACACAGAAACAGAGCAGATTTGTGGTTGCCAGAGGAAAAACTGAAGAGTGGGGAAAATTTGTGAAGTTGGTCAAAATGTAGAAAACTTCCAGTTATAAGATAAATAAGTTCTAGAAAATATATTTTTGTATATTTGAAAGTTAAAAGAGTAGATCCAAAATATCTTATTAGAAGGCAGAAACTGTATGTGGTTATGGATATTAACTAAGCTTACTGTGATTATCATATTTATAATATCTTTACGTTGTATATTTTAAACTTATATAATGTCACGTGTCAATTATGTTAATAAAACTGGAAAATATTTTGCAAGTTATTATTCTCATGTAGGTATTGGGCAATTATATTTTTGATATTTTTTCTGTCATTTCTTTTTAATTCCTCTCTAATAAGTTTAATTATCATTGAAATTATTCATTCCTTTCCCTCTGGAAATATTATATTACCCATTAACATCAAGTCTTGACTATTATTTTGCTTTGGCCTACAATTGTAAGTAGAAGTGATGAAAACCTCATTCATTCAAATTTTAAGAGCTATCACATGGTTTCATCATGCCCTTGTTTCCATTTTACTTGAGATTTATAATGTTCCAGATATGGGATGTTCTTTTAGAGGGTCCTAAAATGAAGATAAAGTGGACAGAAAGGCAATTAGTCATAAAATATGATTGAGAAGGGCCTCCCTGTTGGCACAGCATTTAAGCGCTGTGGAGCTGTCAGCAGCCATGACGCAAGTTCGAAGCCTGGCCAGGGAGATTCCCACATGGCATAGCCCGCTGCTCCCCTCAGCAATGTATTTCCCTCGATCTGCCTGTTCTGCTCCCCACTCTGTCACTGGTGAACCCTCTCGCCGCCCCACCCCTCTGGCCTATATCCCAGCTTGTATGTATACATACAATAAATCTTAAAAAAAAAAAGCCTTAAAAATATGATTGAGAAGTTGTAATCATAGTTACTGAGATTTAGCATCTGTTTGCTACAGTAACATAAGTAAACCAAACTCATTGATACAAATCTTTCAGGCTAAAACAAGGCAATAAAAAAGGCAGCAAATCAAACAAGTTGGCAATACTTGAGGAACTGAAATGTGAAATATTATTTTTAAAAAGAACACCATCGCAAAGGTTTGTAAAAAGTTACCCAAAACAAACTCTTTGGGGGCATAATGGCCCCACTTATTCCAGAGATTAATAGAATTTCCTACAACATTCACTAAAAATGTCATGTTTTAAGCTGGAATATCTGAAGTACTTAAAACATTTTCCTTGAAAAAGATAAATAGCTGGGATTACATGAAACTAAGAAGCTTCAGCACAGCAAAAGAGACATTAACCAAAAAAAAAAAAAAAAGAAACACCCCACTGATTGGGAGAAAATTTTTGCACACAATACAACTGATAATGTACTAATCACAAAGATTTAGAAAGAGCTCACACAATCAAAAATAAAGCAGATAACCCAGTCAAAAGGTGGGCAGAAGAGCTAATAAAAACACTTCTCCAAAGAGGAAATGCAAATGGCCAACACGTATATGAAAAATAAGTCAAAATCACTACTAATCAGGGAAATGCAAGTCAAAACCACAGTGAGATACCACCTTACATCAGTGAGAATGGCACATATATATATAAAAAAAAAATTGTTGCCAAATGTTGGCAAGGAAGTAGAGAAAAAGGAACTCTCCTACACTGCTGGCGGGAATGCAAACTTGTCCAACCACTATCAAAAGCTGTGTGGAGATTCCTCAAACTACTAAAAATGTAGCTTCCATATAATCCAACAATTCCTTCCTAGGAGTCTACCCAAATGACACAAACATTAATTCAAAAGGATACCTGCATGCCTATGTTTATTCACAATAGGTAAGAGATGGAAACAATCCAAATGCTCAAAAACAGATGACTGGATCAAGAAGATGTGGTATATATACACAATGGAATACTATTCAGCAATCAAAAAAGAAACTCATGCCATTTGCAGCAACATGCATGGAGCTAGAAGGGACTATCCTTTGCAAAATAAGACGGAAGGAAAATGAAAAATATTGGATGGTTTCACTTATAGGAGGGAACCAAATCAGGAATCAATGAAAAAAATAAAAATAATAATAAACAAAATTAGCAGGCAACTATAAATCAGAAACATTTTGCAAGGGTGGGGGAGGTAGAAGGATCAAAACGGAAGAGAGGAGAACCAGGGTCTATGGTGACGGTTCACAGGTGAATTGGTGGTGGGAATTTTACAGGGACTACACTTGAGAGGAGAAAACAAATAAACATACATTATTGTATAGAAATGAACAATGATGTAAAAAAATATATATATATATATAAATAAAAAATAAAAATAAAAATAAAACATTTTCCTTGAGGGAGGGTATACTTTTAGAGATGAGCGTAGTGCTAATGAAAACACTTCAAGGAACTTCAGGTAAAGATTATCCATGACTGGGCCTCCCTGGTGGCTCAGCGGTTGAGCGCTGTTCTGTGGAGCTGCTGGTGCCCAGTCAGGGAGAATCCCACATGGTGCAGCAGACTTCTCCTGCCTTGCCCGCTGCTCCCCTCAGCAGTGTATTTCTGATCTGCCTGTTTTGCTCCCCGCTCTGTCTCTGGTGAACCCTCTTGCCACCCCACGCCTCTGGCCTGTACCCCAGCTTGTATATATAAATAAATATTTAAAAAAAAAAAAAGATTCTCCATGACTAAAGTAAAAACCATAGACAAAATAAGAATTCCACATTTGCAATCTGGGTCCATAATTGACTTTTAAGAGTGTTCAGGAATTACATAAAGGTAAATTGCATAATCCTTAGTTGCTACAGTAACAATAAAGCCAGTCAGCCACTGCTCCCATTTTACTGGCTTCTCATTAACTAGCTGTCTCCTATATATGCATCGTTTCATGCGGCATTATTTCTTAAAGCCATTGTTTTCTAATTACAGAACCAACATTAGTTCAAAATATTAGAAATATGAAAGAAATGACATATGTGTATTATTACATAGAATAAAGGAATTACTAGGTAAGGACCTGCAAGGAAACAAGAACATATTTTTTTTTTGTAGAAGGACATAATAATCATAACCTAGTGAGTCGACATTTGCTATGAAAAAAAATGTTCATATAATGTTGATAATGGTAGGAATCAAGTCATCTGTTTATTTTGATACCGACAATGAATGATTTCTAAAATATCAAATTAGTTACTAGGTAAGTAACTGATCAATGGTATGGCTGACAAAATATTTTCAAGTCATTTAAAAAACAGAAACTCTTTGAAGAAAAATAAATACAAACTTTGGCAAGTGTTAATACTAGTGAGAAAGATTTGTTTTATAAGTTTCCTACATGCACGTACCTTTCCAAGAAATGCATTAGTTAAAAAGATGTAACAGATCCAAGAGCATATTTATTATTCTAGCCTGTGCCTATATCTGTAGAGACTAGTTGATGACATAATAAAATACCGCAAGGAAACACTATGGGTTAAAAGGGTAAAACAAGCATTGCCAGCCTGCTTTTTTACTCTGAGTCTTTGAGCAGACTAATGTACACATTTAATATGATTGATATTGAAATTATTATATATATCTAGTTAGCTATTATCAAGCTTGAAGAGCATGCAATTTATGTTCCATAATTTTAAATATTATATGTGGTTTATTTACCTCTCCAAAAACTGAGGTTATTTTCCCCCCCTTTGAATATAATTTGTCTTTATCTGGTCCAACACAAATTCAATGTGTCCAAATTTCGACAACCTGAATTACTGAATTGAACTTTACTCTCTGTCAGTATTTTAGTACTTCAGTATTCTTTTTACCTTTTGTGGAAAGAAAATTTATGTCATATGAAAGCAGGCATTAGATATATATTATTTTATCTAAAATAATTATTTGTCAATTATTAGTTTCCCTGAATTTTTCTAAAGTGGTGATGTTGGGGTTTGGCAAGAAGTGCCATTGCATACCTTTGGAACGTATTCAGCAGTGTCTCATTCGGGGGCAGATGCCACATTTATTTCTAAAAAATACATTTTCATAGACACAAATAGGCAAAGACTGTTTTGCAAGAGCAATGAGTATCCTTATGTACATTTTTGGGTGGAATTCATTTCTTTGTGTGATTTTATCTTTTGTGCAGTTAATCACCTTGGGGTTTGGTTGGGTTAGTCTGCTAAAACTGATTATACTCTCTACCCCCCAACTCTGGTTTCTGGCCTTGCAAAACTTCCAAAGCCAACTTAACAACATGCTAATCATCTCTACCCCTACCTCAGATTAACCTCCACTTTGTTCCAACAATCCCTTGACCACATCCAGCCCAAAATCACTTGGGAAGGAAGAGAGGTGAGGTCCATCTTCCCTAACTGCCTCAGTTTGGAGGTGGGCATGTGGATGGCTCCATCCCTACCTGGGGGCCTGAGTTATCTATGGCCTCTCTAATGCTAGCCCCTGAACTGGCTGGTTCTGGAAGGAGATGTATATGCAATCCAAGGGATGGGGTATTTGGTCAGGGTGTTGTGTCTCTATGAAGAATGTTTGGAGTTTAATGACCTCTAAAGGAGAAGAAATAAATTAATCATGAAATTGGGAATGCAAAGTACAAAGAAGAGAGAAATATAGCTTCACCTAAGGAAAGGCAGTAACCATGGGGGTGGCATTATAGATTCCCACTCTCTAGGGGAAAGACTTTCTATGAGCCTCTTGGGTGGCCCAGTAAGTAGAAATAAAGTAAGAAGAACTAGTGTGACAATCCAGTTTAGGAGGTGGATTGCCTCTCAATTATTTCCTAAATGGCTGTCATTTGGGCTAAGGTCAGCAGTTTTCTCTCATTGTCTTTTGAAAAGGTATTGTACATAGAAAGAGTGTTGGGCTCCAATAATCCTGTTGCTAAGTAAGAGAGGGGAAGTTTTTTTTTTGTTGTTGTTGTTGTTCCCTTGCAAAGTGAAGGGGATCCTACTACAACACTGGAAGATATTTAAAAATCTTAAAGAGTTGATAATTTTACTTGAAGTGAAAATATGTATTTATTTCAAAATAATAAGTAAAGAACTATAATTATAAAGTCAATGACAATTTGAAAACAAACCAGAAAAAAAAAAAGTGATCGGGACACTCTTGCAAATTTTCATAATGTAATATATGCAATTGAGACATGAGAAAGAAATGCTGTAGTGTGGTCCTGCAATCTACTATGAAGAAGTTTGTCAAGAAAAAAATAGTTAAGGCATTGGTATAAGTTGCTTGCATATTTGAAATATAATGTACTTTCTAATACTTTGCCGATACCTAATACTTGTTTAAATCTCAGTTCTCCTATGGCTTATCATCATTGGTTAAGACAAATGCCACATTAAAATATTTGCCAATCACTTAAATATTTTCAACTGTTGTATCTCTAATACCTAATACATATAAGGTATTCAATTCATATTTAGAGAAATAATGATTCTTTCATTGCTGGTGTTTGGCTTGTTTGTCTTCCTAATCCACTTTCCCAGAGCATAACAGAAGTATGAACTTAACCATATTCTATGTTGGCTCCATTTTCTAGATATGCACCTTCCTTTGAATGAATTTCCTTTTATACAAAATAGTACATATAAGGCAGAAAAAAAAATTAGAAAACAAGTCACCCATCCCCAAGTTAGGAAATAGTCATTGCTTCATTTCTACTAATTAAGACTAAGATTACATATACTATTTAAGATTACATTGTTAGATATCAAAAAAAGGTAGTGTAGAACATATTGATCATTTTTTTAAATATCATATTTAATATTACAGATATGCTGATTATGAAAGAAACTGAAATGAATAGAATAAAAAAGTTAAGAAACCAGAGTGGGGAAAGTCAAGTAGGAACTAAAAATAGAAATAAATGACAGGGGGATGCTTCCTTTATTTAAACACCTCTTAGCACATTTCTTTTTTTTAAGTATGAATATATTTAAACCATTTTGCCAAAGCAACTTTATTTAGCTGGCTGTTTACCTTTCTGGAAAGCCTCATTACCCGTAAAAACAAAGAATGAAGTTGATTAATGTGCTCTAAGTGTGATGTTCAAATTGTAATTTTCATATATGTAAATGGATGCTTCTGCAGTATTTTGTTTGATAATTTACAGAGTTAGCACCGTCCAAACCACTAATCAGTTTCTTTTTATGATGACAGCTGCAGAAGATTCTTTTGGAATGCTAATTTTCATTAGAGCTTTCCCTTCCTGTGGACTGGATCCCTGCCTCAGGAGTGATTTCAGCATTGCAAAGTAAAGTTTGATAGCAAAAGCATTTGGGCTATTCATTACTTTTCTAAGTGTGTACAGAGATAGAATTGCAAATAAAAAATAAATGGGTAGGTATGTAGAGTGAATATAAAATATATGATACAGAGGTGCATACTTTTCACCAAAAAAAAAATTCTGTTTAAGTTGTTGACTCAATTCAATGAAGTTGGTATACAAAAAGAGAAATAAGTGTTTAATCTAGCAAAATAATTGCTATAAATTTTGGAGGAAAGTAAAAATCTTCACCTTATTTACAGAGAATTAGAGGATATTTTAAATCATTAATATAATAGGTAGTTTTAGAGATATATAAGAACTTTTTCATGTATTTACATAGATTACTATTCATCATTTTTGACTTTTCAATCAAAACACTTTTCAAAAAAATGGAATAAAAATTGTTAACATTAACTGAGCACTTGTCCTATGTCACATGCATCATATCTAGGAAGATAGTACAATTATTATCCCATATAAAAATAAGGAGAAAGAGTAGATGGGGGAAACTTGACTAGTGTTATTCAACAAAACCTGATTTGAAGGCAAGCAGTCTAGACTCAGAACCTGGAATCATCACCAGTATTAATATTACATTCACAGAAAATAGGTATATAACTCAAAGCAGAGAAAGTAGGTGGATTAATATTTTGTCCTACCATGTATGAAAAATAAAGCTTCAATCTGATTTCCTAATATCCTGCTAACTTATGTTTTATAGAATCGCTTCCATTTTTCATAGTAACTCCCACTTTGCCTGAATAGCAGCATTGGTTTCTGCTAATTTGGAACTTTCATGCTTGGGTGATAGTATTAATGTTTTATGCCATTGTAAATGTTAAGTTTCCAATCAAAAGGTCTAAATATAATAATATTCTGCCTCTCTGCATAGGTATGAGGAGATAAGATGAATAATGCTGTCCGAGAGGTTATTTTTGAACAAATGAGGTTTTTTTTATTAAACTGTTGTTAGACAACTTTCCATGTTTTCTCTTTTGAATAGTGACTGAAACATTTTATCCATATTAAAATAATAGTCAACCTCAGATTTTTCTATCTTGATCTTTTCAAACATAAAATATTAATAGATCATAAATAAAATTTGCAGGAGTGTAACATTGTAGATTGTGTTCCCTATTTTTGCCCTTACTAAGTCTAATGCAGCAAATTTTAATATCTGCAGAGAATGTCAACCTATTGAAAATAAGCCCTTTCAGCAAAATATAAATTATATAAACCATAACTGTTACTTGGAAAGCAATTATCTGCCTTCTTACCATCCTTTTCCTTTCAATTTTCACTCTAATAATTAGTAGGAGTTAACACTACCCCATTTTCACCATCCATTCTCTTTAAGTGTCCATTGTGATTGTCCCTTGATCAATGACCAGACTCCTGGAGTGACTTTGAGGAATACTGTCAAGCTTTTACTTCCCTTGGTGTTTATGACACTATATTATCATTTTTCTCTGAGTATTCACAAATCCCAGGTTGTCTGAAACACAAATTCTTCTCAAAATCCGTAATTCCCATGATAACCGAATAAAGAGCAAATTATTCTACAATGCTGTATACGAGAACATCTTTAATTCTCACCTAACTGAACACCCCAAGAAAGGAAATGACACTACTTTAAAAAATGGGAAGATAAATAGAAAAATTGGGTTTCTATGACTAAAGAAACTGTATTTTTTTAAAAAAGGAAGACAGCTGAATTTCCAACTTGCACCTTTTATGCTACCAAGAAAAAGAATAATTGATTTTTAAAAGCCCTTAAGCCCAAAACCATAGTATTGTTTATCTTGTCACTATTCATGTGTGAAGAGCATATTCTATCACCTAAGTAAAAAGATGGTAACTTAATTTATGAAAACATGAGACAAGATTAATGGAATTATAGTGTTACAACATTCTACAGATACTCATGAAAGTAGAACTATTTTCTTATATATACTAGGAATTTTTAAACTGATTTTTTAGCATAGTTTTTCTTGAGAATTGCTTCTCAACGGATTGCACAGCGTGTTTTAGTAATTAGTATTAGCTTTTTTTTTTTCACAATGATTGGGGAACAATTCAGCACTTTGAAGAGAAAGACCTGGGAGTTAAAAGTACAAAACAGTAAATAATACTTCCCCATCCCACCTAACAAAGCCTCCTATACCTATTTAGGCTCAAACACTGTTCTTAATAAAAGTAGAACTAACATTTTTACACATAAACACAAAATATTTGTTTTATAAGTTTTATGTGCACTAAATTTTTGTGGAATGCAAAGAATATATAAATTCTTTGAAAGGACTATGCATATGTAGTATTGAACTTTTCCAAGAGTTGTTCATAAATTCAGATAACACATCAGCAGTGGCAATGCCATTTATGGTATTTGAGTCAATAATACTTTGTATTAGCCTGTATTTGTCACTGTCAGAAATATTATTCACAGGACTCATATTTTATAGTGAGGTCATGTTTGTATATTTTCATAATGACATATGTACTATCATACATTTGTTTCCTTTTATAAATTTATGGTATAGTACTTATTTTTTTAATTACATGCATAGGTAAAATTTCTGATACTCTTTTTATTGTAGCAATGTTTTTTGGTTCACCTTTACAGTTGTCATTAAAAAAGGTTGTTGGGGGCCTCCCTGGTGGCACAGCGGTTGAGCGCTGTGCTGTGGGGCTGTCGGTAGCGCGATGTGGGTTCGACACCCAGCCCAGGAGAAATCCCACATGGTGTGGCGACCTCTCCTGCCTGGCCCGCTACTCCTCTCAGCAGTGTATTTCTGATCTGCCTGTTCTGCTCCCCACTCTGTCTCTGGTGAAACCTCTCGTCCCCCACACCTCTGGCCTGTACCCCAGCTTGTATAAATAAATCTTAAAAAAGAAAAAAAAAAAGGTTGTTGGATCTGATGAAGCTTACAAAGACCTAGAGGAACATTCTGAAATAATGAAATATCAGCACAGTTCTTAGTCACAAATTTTAAAATGTCAAGGTAAGGAGTACGTAATTTGAGACATGTTTGATACTGTTTTTTGATGTCATAGGAAGGAAAGCAATGTGTCAGAATGTTTTATTATCTTTGCCTTCATTTTATATTCAGCTGTAATTTAATGCAGTCATCTTATTACAGAAATGGAACTTTTAAAAGACCATAGGTTAGAAAAGATCAAAAGGTTGTAAGATGGTAACATAAACAAAATTGGAGTAGTGACTGTTCTTGCTGATAAGATTGAGGGAAAAGAACAAAAGTAAGATCCAGATGCAAAATTGACTGCTTTATAGGAAACAAACAAACAGACCAAAACAAATTTCTCAAAGAAGAAAAGGATATTGAGGCTGTATTTATAAAAAGAGGAAAACAATTTATGAAGAGAGAACACAATTTCTGAAGTTTTCCTCAAAATTCATACATTTATTTAAAGCTGTAGAAGATATCTGTGGCTTGCTTACATTAGCTGTGATAAGACATGGGACAAAGTACACATCCTCTAACAATATTGAAACCAGAATGCAGCAACTCTGCAAGAAATCTAGTCATCTCATTTATTATGATGATTTATTATTCACTGAGCACCGACTCAATGTTTCTTATAACAGAGAAAAAATGTTATTTCTATTTCAGGTATTTTTAAATTATAAATAAAAATAAATGGAAGAAAGGAATTGCCTGGAGTCTGCTACTATACCACTTATCTCTCTTCTTTAGAAACTTCTGACAGAAAAACGTAGATATAAGTCTCTAAAGCAAGCAGTAAAGAAAGTATTATTACAGAGTGAATAGAAAGAATTTAGAGGGAAACACCGATCCCATATAAATTCCAAAATTTCCAACAAAATTTAACAGTTGTGATTTAAAGTATATTACCACAAAATATCAAATAAATTGAGTCTTTTTTCCCAGACTTCCCTAGTTTTTTAATAAATTGCCTTCTAGCTTTATATGAATGTGTATTTGTATCTTTTTAAAGCCTGAAAGATCCAAATTAATCATAGTTTTTCATTAAGAATATTCTATTTTCTTCATAATCTTTGCATATTCATCCTTAATTTATCATTAATTTATATTGCATACATATGCAAGAATAAATGTTCACAAACTAAGAAAAATTTAAGATAAATAACACCTGCAGATTATTAGGCATCTATCGTCACAAAAATGTGCATTATAGCAAGGTTATTCAATAAGTACATGGATAATTTCCAAATTAAAAAAAAATATATTACATCAGCTTTAAAACAATACAAGTAATTTAATGAGATCTTTCTAATTGACAAGTAGAATGATGAATGTTTTTGATGTATTTTTTCATCGCTTAGTGCTATTTACTTTTGCCACTTAATGGTTGATGAAACTGAGGCACAACTAAAGAAGTTTCTTATAGTCAAAGAGAGAAAAGTATTAACCTGGATTCAAAATTGTAATTCAAACCATGATCTTAATCTTTATTATCTATTTCTTTCTAAGAAATTATCTTTAAATTTTAATTAATTTTCTAAAACTATGACAAAACATAAAATATTAAGTAATCAAAACTCGTATTTGTATTACAATACTCAAGAATTTGCCACTATTGACTATTTGTATTGGTTTTTAGTTTTAATCTAAGGAAATAATATGTTAACAAATAATAGTCTCCTTCATTTTCACCTTAAGTCTCCTGCATCTCTTCCCATAGGTAATCAATATTAGGTAATACTTCATATCAATTTAATTATTTTACATATATGTTACAAATATATTTCATTCTATTCTCCTGAGGTCCTCACTCTGTGTTACTAGGTCATTGTCAATTCTTCTCATAGCTACTTTTATGTTTACAGCTTCTGAAGAGACTGTCTCTTACACTAGCTCCTGGAGAAAAAGTGAATACATAGCTCCATGAATAAGACGAGAAGCAGGAATATGTCAGACTAAATAATATTATATTTGCAACATCCTTCAGACTAATATTGGTTTCAGTGGAGACAATGGGAAGACAATAAATTACACATTTGAACAATGCAAATTATACATACTTCAGTGATATTGCCCATTCTAAAATACTCAGTAGATTGCTTATCTAATCTTAGAAATGTATGGAAGCACAGAACATCAAAATCATACCAAATACTATTTTTACAATCCACCAAAATAAATAATGGGAAATGCACAAATCAGATAATTATTTATCCCAAATCTCATCAAAATATCAGGGATGATTAAAATCTGGCAAGAACTAAACTCTTCATGATCTAAGAGAGGCTTCACTAAAGAATTTGCCTACAGAAAGGAGAATAAAAAGACCATAGGGACTGCATCATTTTCTGAAAACAAGTATCATGACAGTTCAAAATAAAGTTGTTCCTATTTAATATTTTTCCCATTTAATCACAGTGAACTTCATCCGATTTTTTAGTTCTTTGCTAAATCCAACTACATAACCAACCTTCCTATTGTCAAGAACCTTTGTCTGCCTTGTTCCTGGATAGCTAAATAATATCTTCTCATGGTCTCTAAATGATACTACTACTACTTACAGAACTCTTTAAATGATGGTTCCATTAGCTCTTGCAATATTGATGCTTTAAAGAAGGGTTGAGTAGTGCTCAGGACTAAAATATTTGATCTTATATGAGGATTGGGCTATCTCCTGGGAGATTTTAACATCACTGTTTCTACAAATGGGGAAGTTTCTGTACACAGACAAATGCAAAATGCAAGTCTTAGAAAAGGCTTTGGGAACATGGTGCTTATTGATATACAAAAAGATATAAAACACAAAGCCAAATATATAAATTCAATTGGAAGAGGCCCCAAATGTAATTCTAAATGCACAAAGTAATTATAACACATGTGCTGTGGTCTAGTACTCTAGACTATACTATGGTAGAAACACATTTTTTTCTTGTATACATTGAAATTTTATAACAACTCCAGGCCTCATCTTCTTGTAATACAAATAGGGCTAATACAAATTGCCATTAATTTCATAAGGAATATTATAAGGATTCATGACATCTTTAAACAAAGAAGCCCCAAGTACTTAATTTACTTCCTGGCAAGAATTCAGAATTCCATTTACTCTTGCAGGGTAGTAGGGTATACTTGGTTCAGAAAGAGTTAATACACCTACTTAATTCTTTTCTATCCATCTAAATATTCTCTAATTGTGCCTGGTATGTAAATAGGACTATTTATGTTTTATGAGATCCTTAGGGTAAGAAAATTATTGCTTTTTACCTAAATTAAAATACAACAGATTTTTTTCTGGACATCTTTTTAAACAGCTGTTGGAAAAATCATCAGAATGGCTCCATATTACTTTGTCTCATCCTGTGGTTTGGAAAGTATATTTAAAAAAATTTACAGGTGTTAAAATTAATATATAAATATGTAGATTAGAAGCATCATCAAAAGGAGCAAGTTATATCTCACTAGTTTTTATGTTGTTATCAAATCATACAATTATTTTCTTATAAGAAAACAATCTTTGACAATAACAACGACAAAGGTATTTTCAATACAAACTTTAATACCTATTGTCAATTTCCAAATTAGGGGATGACAGTGGTCTTTGTTATCTTTAAAGATAAATTACCAATTTTTCATACATATCTGGACATTATAAAAGTTTATAGGATGTTTCAAGATGCTCAGAGATGGTGATTATGAATGTTTAAGGAAGCCTGCTCTATAGAGAGCATATCTGTCTTTGTGCGAGGAAATTTCATGCCAAGGCGAAGAGCTCCGTGGCAGTCAGCTAAGGTGGGCTGGTTTCGAAGGAATCCCCGTGTAATCTTCAAACCTGATGGAAACACAAGCCTATAGGATCCCAACACTCTGGTTATATTATAATGCCATGCTGCTTCTCCCAGGAAGGCCTAAATGATTTAAAATCTGCTTCAAAAGGGGGAGCTATTCGTAAACCTGAGAGTGAGGCAACTAATTTTCTAGGACAAAGAAAAACGCTTTGTATTTGTTTTTGATAACAAAAGTCATTTTTAAAAAAGAAAAGAATGAATTTCTGCAAAGACTTAAATCATAAAGACAAAATAAAGAATAGAAAAAAATTTACATGAATAAAAATATTTTATAGGAGAGTGCCATAAATTCAACATTAATTTTGTGATTCAGAATGTGATGGTCATATTTCAATTTAAGCAAGTATTTCATAAGATCAATTTATCTTTATTGTTGGATGCTCTGTGGAATACCTGGAAGAGACATTAATTGGTAAACAGGAGCTGAAAAAGAATTCTCTCTTTCATCCCAATCTTTGTACTTTCTGAAATTGACTTAATCTACTTTTTAGATTTAGATATGAAATTATATTTTATATATGGACATAAACCTAATCAAAATACTTTACAACAAATTTGAAAATATCAAGTTACTAAATTATTAAAGGTGAAACTTCTTTAAAATAAAGTGTTTCTGCTTAATATCCCAAATGTAAGCAAATATTTTCATTTTTTATCCCTAGACAAATACATTCAAAGAAGTCAAATGGATTCCTAATGTTGTATAATTTTAACTTGCAAGATAGTATTCATGAATAGTAAAGGTACTAAATTTTTAGGACTCTTGGAATCTACTACAATTTTGTAATATCTGCAAAGACTTGGTAAAAGTACCATGCTCTTGGGGCCTCCCTGGTGGCACAACAGGTTAAGTCTATGAAGGTATCCAGAGCCACTGCAGCGCCAGTTTGATCGCTGGCCAGGGAGGTTGCCACATCGTGCAGCAGACCTCTCCTGTCTTGCCTGCTGCTCCCCTCAGCAGTGTATTTCAGTCAGTTTGCCTGTTCTGCTCCCCATTCTGTCTCTTGTGAATCCCTTACCCCTCATTCTGGCCTACACCCCAGCTTGTATGCATAAATAAATAATAAATCTTAAAAAAAAAAAAAAGGTACCATGCTCTTGGAACTCTACTCTCCAAACAAGGAAAACAGACTTAATAATTTTTCATCTAAAAGTACTGCAGTTTGTTATATATGCAGTGATGTTCGATTATTCTCATTTGCAAGTTTCTTTGGATTTCATTTTTGAGCATTTTGAAAAAAAAATCACTCGATTGAAATTGCATATTTCATTTACCATTTTCAATACTCATGCCTTCTTTATCCAATGTTTTCACACAGTTGATCAGCAGATAGATTTTATGCTATTACTGAAACAAAATATAACTTTCTGGTATTTTTGTCTCCATAATAATCGAAGGGTATTGCGAACAAAACTGTGTTAATACAGTCTTTTTTTTATCATAGCTTTTTGTAACTGCTGCCTGTGATTCATGTTTGGAGTAGTTTAGCACCATGACATAAGTGAACTTAATGAAAAAGGAAGACTAGGATTCATATTTAAAAGGATAAAAAGACTCCCAAGAATTCTATCAGAAGTCTCTCCTTGCCATTTTCCCAACCCCAGTGAAAATTCAGATTTCTGCTACAGGTTATATAGCATTATTCCATGACCACAGTCCAACTTACATTCATAGAATATATGATTAATGCCTGTCTTCCTTATGAGACAAGGGCAGGTTATGTTTTGTCTTTTTGTTCTAACCCCACTGTCTCCTGGAGCAGCAAGTGTACTACAGACTCTGAATATTCATTTATTTTAAAGCAAAATGGATATACAGAGATAATATTATGTAGCCTATTAATCAAAGCTATTCTACCTAAATAAGGTTCAAGAGAGGAAGCAGTGCATAAGTATAAACTGTTCTATCTTTTCTTTCTTTCTGAAACTAATTTATAAAAAAGATAATTTTATTGCACGGAATAGTTCACTCAGTTTTTGTTTCTGACCATATTTTTCCAAACACCCTTCTGATTAAATTAAAGCCCTGATCCAGTAAGAAAGTTACTCTAGAATGCTGAGGTATTTTTGTAGTCTAGGAAATGAAATGAGAAAAAAAAAAAAACACTGAATATATATAGTTATTGAACAAAACATATAAATAATAGTAATTCTGTATCTAGTGAGATCCAGCTTCTTCATTATATAGATTTCAGCCTTGGTTTCTCTGTGCTATCTTTATTCCTAGAAATAGCAACTATAGCCAGTGACATGGTTAAAATAGACCTTATGGGGTGGCGGAATTCTGAAATGAAGAGTGAAATAGATAGATTAGATAGTTGATTGATAGATCTCTAGAGATATTATTGGTCTGAAAGGAGTTAATAAACCTCTGGAATTATTTTCTCATCCTCGAACTAGATAGTGTTCTCTCTGCTTTAAAGGAAATATGTTCTGCCTATTAATGATCTCCAGTGAAAATGATAATTATTGAAAGTTTATATCATATATATATATATATATATATATATTTGTCTATATTTCTTTCACATTGCATCATGAAATATGTTAACATTAAAAATGTTCCTAGTATTCCAGAGAGTACTTACATGAAAATTTGTCATATACGATATTTAACACATCTGATTTCAGTGTTCTATTATTGGAGAGAGGCCGCAATATTTTGCTGTATAGTACAGCTTACAGGAAGCCAGAGACTTAAAATCTAAAGTCCTTGACTCTACTATTGTCTTTTGCATAATATCCAACAATTCTTGGGTCAACTGTGCCTCATTTTATTAATTTTCAAAAAAGTGAGGAAACTCCTCCTTTAAATTGTTAGGAGAGAATGGTAGAAATGACTAAAAATCTTGGGTCTAAAACTCAATGAAAAATATCAAGGTGGTGGTCACAAATTTGAATTCTCAATGAAATTAAGGGCCACAGCATTTCTGGAAGACTGTGAGCATCATTTTTATAGGAAATGATGAATTGGCATCAGAAACTGTAGTCTGGCAGTTCTCCCTGAGCAAGGAAATCACGAGTCTACAGAGGAGCTGGCAGATGTGCAATTAATAATATGATGATTTCATCATACACACAGGTACTCTGGCTCCTTGCATAGTCTCCTGGAACCAGAATGGTACAGCAGAGACTTTCAGAACACTGGGTCAACAATGGTTTCTGTGCCCTTACTAACCCAAGTCTTACATTCTCCTCTGAAAACTAAAATAATTTGCCATTTGCAGCAGCTGTAAGAGAATAGAAAGATGAAAAGGTAAAGGATTTTCAATAGGTATAATAGACTAGAGAATATAACAATTTTAATAAAAGATGACCCAAAAGTATAACTGATGTTGGAACAAAAGAATATAAAAGACTTTTGAAATCTTCCAATTCCCTGCACAGGCCCCTTCAAGAATGAACTTGTGATTATTCAAACCCTTACCCTATGAGAACCAGCTGGGAAGGGGTTAAAAAATACAAAAGCACACATCATCCTTGAGGCTCTCTAAGAATTTCTGAGAATGAGATTTGAATCTTGGTGTCTTAAATCTATACAGATGAGGGAAAAGTTTTATAGGTGATTCTAATGTACATCAAAGTTTGAAAGTCACTCATCTAGTACAATTTAAAACTACAAAAGGTAGAAATTTCTTCCTTGACCCTGTAAAAAATAAATTGCAAAACATGCCTTATTTCCCTTTTAAAAGTGTTGAATACTTAAAAGAGGAAGGTACTCCAAAAACTTGTAAAGATTAACAGCTAAACCAGTGTTTGTTGGTCTATTGTAAAACATGACACAAACCAAAGATTCAGCTTTTCACTCACTCGAATCTATAACTTCAAAATGCATGCATATGAATTCAGTGACTGCCATTCCTGAACTGACTATCCAAGTCTAAATTTTATCTTTAAAGCTACTATCTTGAAGTCCTCAAAGGAAGCTTTCTTCTCTATATTCTTGCCATCAATAGAGTTACTCAATGTGATTAAGAATGTAAGTGCCGACATGAGTATTCTGCCCTATATTCATAGACCATACCCACAATTTATTAAACACAATATAGCAGCATCTGAGAAGTGTCATCATATTTGCTTACACCTACCAAACACTGACACTGAGTGTTACATGTAGGTTTTCTTTCTAGGTAAATATATGATACTGATTTTTCAACTATCTGCTTCAAATACCACTTTTATCCTTTTAAGTGTTATTGAGAGTAATCTATTAGCTCACTTTAGTTATCTGTTTGTTTGGGCTCTTTGTTCTAGTTAAAGCAGATTCTGAAAAGGAGTTAATATTGTATAACTTACAACAGAATGTAACTTGCTGCTCAGAAAGCACAAGTTTGAATGGAAGGCTACTTGATGATTTTTTAAAATTCTGTTGAAGAATCCTTAATAGAAAGTCACCTATTCTCTTTATTTAGGAATTTAAAAATGAACTTATGGGACCTCCCTGGTGGTGCAAGGGGTTAAGTCTCAGCACTATGAATCTATCTGCAGCCACTGCAGCATAAGTTTGATCCTGGCCAGGGAACTAATCCACATGACATAGCAGACCTCTCTTGTCTTGCCTGCTGTACCCCTCAGCAATGTATTTCAGTAGATCTGCCTGTTTTGCTGCCCACTCTGTATCTGGTGAATCCTCACCGCCCCTTCCCCCCCACCACCTCTGGCCTACACCCCAGCTCTTATATGCATGAATGAAATCTTTAAAAAATCTTTAAAAAGAAATGAATTTCAGACTCTCCCTGGTGACACAGCGGGTTAAGTCTCAGCCTATGAAGCTATCCACAGCCACTGCAGCACGAGTTCGATCCCTGGCCAGGTGCTTTGCATATGGCACAGCAGATCTCTCCTGCCTTTCCCGCTGCTCCCCTCAGCATTGTACTTCAGTAGATCTGCCTGTTCTGCTCCCCACTCTGTCTCTGGTGCCTCCTCTCACCACCCCACACCTCTGACCTACACCCCAGTTCTTGTATGCATGAATAACTAAATCTTTAAAAAAAATGAACTTCAGAATATGAGCATATATATATGCACTTCTCTGAGAAAAGAGTCTATAGTTATCAAATTATAAGTAAAGACTGGTACAGAAAATGGTTAAATAAACCACATTTTGAATATTCTCAAATCTTTCTAGAGTAAGATAGCTATGTTGTTTTTACTCCCAATAAAAAAGGTTTACCTGCCTTGGATCTCAGTCAAATGCCACCATCCTAAATCACAACAAGTCATAAGAACACATAAAAGGCAAAAGACATTTATTACAGAGATGCTGTAAATATGCCGTGCATTACCTTATAGAGGACACATGAGAGACATGATCTTGGCCTTCTTCTCCAGCAACTAAATCATTTTTATTTTATTTACATTGTTTGCTTATGATAAGTATGCAAAAAATTTACTTTGCTTATTATTGTCTTTCCACCGTAAATTTAACGTGTTTCTGTTTTGTGACACTGAGACTGATGGTGAGAAAACTACATTTCCCAGACTTTGGGGGGGTCTGTTCTCCAAAAAGGCAGAATAAACAGAAGGGGTTTCTTTCTTAGCTCAAGTTCATGCCTCTTCTGTCCAGTAGCTGAGGACAGGCACAGTTCCAGCTGCGATCTTATTTCAGCATCCCCATTATTTCCTGGCTAGCCCCCCTCACTGATACTAGCATCAACCTTGGCTGGCTGGAACACGTGCTGTGGAGGACAGTGAGAGGTGCAGCACTAATCCCATGACCTAATGTCTATTATCTGCCCATCGTTCCCACAAGTCCGAGAAGTGGTAGATGATTCCTGCATTTCTAAATATCTTTGTTAACTTAGCATAGTTTTTTTTCCTATTTCAGCCTTCCAAAACCCGTACTACCAATATTATATATGAAATCCTTTGTTACAATACACATCTAAATGTTTTCAATTTCTCCACCCAATCCAGACCAATAAATCCTGACTTATATTTCCATCTTCAGAGATTTATTCAGTTAAAAAGCCAAACTTATTTTACATTAATTTGGGGAAAAGTTCAGTGACACTGTACAAAGGTCAAAAGCTTAGATCAGGTCAAAGGCATCCAATATTGCACAGTGAATGAGGAAGATCAAGTTCCGCAAAAGACCATGATCAGACTTTGTAGGGAAGTTTCATAAGAACCTGATAAGTTTAAACCATGTGACAAAGGGTACAAAGTGTTTGTGGAGTGTTACGTGTCAGGACCAACTACATACAAAACAAACAATGCAAAACGAAAATGCCAGATCCCTTGTTCAAAAATATTAGGTATCTCAAGATGAGAGTAGCAGAGTATCAAACCCAGTTTGGAAAGATTGTCCACATGAGTTTTGACAAGTTCTGCATATGCAAGATTGTTTAGAAAGCTTGGATAAAAATGAAGGAATGAAAAGCAGTAAATGGATAATTAAGCTAAGAGACAGAAAAACTTCATTACCTCTAAAACTGGGGTCAGCAAACTAGTGTCCATGGGTCTTCCAGTTCACCATTTGTGTTAGTAACAAAAAAGTATTATTGGAAGTCGAGTTCATTCACTGACAAGTTTTCTATAGTAGATTTTATTCAACACAGCAGAAGCAAGAAGATGTAACAGAGGCTAGAAGGCCTGAAAAACCTAAAATATTTATTTTCTGGTCATTTAGAGAAAGCGATGCCAACTCCTGGAGTAACATCACGGACTAGATGTGAAGACAATCTGAAAATCTCTTAAATGTATTTTTAACCCATCGTCCTTTTTATATTGCCAGGTAACTGGAGTGATGACCTTTCCCACCCTCACTTTATACTAGACTATGTGAAGATTTACCTCCAAACTTTAGAACAGAGTGGCACTACAAAATCATTACTATAATTAGCACTACTGTATTATGCATAGGAAAGTTAAGAAAGTAAACCCTAAGACTTCTCAAAAGAAAGAAAAGGAAACAATCATAATCAGTGGTTGGCTCCATGTGTCATTCTGTGGAATGTCATCAAAAGTTTGAATAAGCACTCTACACTGTGCACCCAGAAGTAAGCATTTCCTCATGAATCAGATTTAAATCAGGCAATCTTTAGGAGCTCAACATATCTCTGCAAGGTATGTGGATGAAAAGGCACTACTTCTTTTATTTCAAGTATATTTAATACTATTCAACATTGAAAGAAGATAAACATATGCAATTTGCAGCGACATAGATGGAATTAGAGGGGATCATACTCAGTGAAATAGGCCAGAAAGAAAGAGAAAAATATTGAATGGTTTCACTTATAACAGGACTATAAGGATACCAAATAAGAGAGAGATACTCAGTGGGTGAGAAGGGTGGGGGAGAGGGAGGGTAAGGGCACAAAATGGAGTAGAAAAGAACACAAGGGGCCATGGGGATGGATCACGGTGAATTGGTGGTGGGTTACCCAAGGGGAATACAAAATGTAAAAGATATAAATAACAATAAAATAAATAAATAAATAAATAAAGGTGATGATGGAGGAAAAAATAATAATAAAAATTGTAATAGCATAAGCAGCAGAGGCAGATAGATTTTTGTTCAAACCTCAGTTCTCTCATTTGTGAAGAGTCATCTATAAAAGGCGTTAAAAAAAAAAGTATATTTAGACACCATGATACTGAGCATGCCTATATACCTCTTTGAAAATGCCACATTTCCCTGTGATCGAAGGCCAACGTTTATACTGTTTTTGGAAAATTCATCTAAAATAACTGGGTAATTATATAAAAATGTATCATAAAACAAAGTAAATCTTATTACCAGTACCATGCTCAGAAATTACCAACTTTCATTTTAATGACCTCCAGATGCATTACACAATAGCAGCTCCTCATTTTAGGAAAATAGAAGTGGAATAACTATGCACTGGGGAGTTAGCTAGAGAAGTATTCAATTCTTTAAAAACACAATTTCACTTCAAGCATAAGCAGTCAGGGTTGAGTTGTGAGTGTAGAGTGAAACACACAGAACTCACCTTATGTTTTTTTTTTTTTGTTTGTTTGTTTGAATGGAGGGAAAGTTCAAATCAAGGCAATTGGAGTTACCCTTTTCTCTGCCAATAATATTGGGATTTTAACACATATTATATTGATCATTTAGGAAACATACGCAAAGGCATTCATTTTAGTTTTAAACTGTGAATCAGAAATAAAAAATAACAACAGATGGAGAAAAAAAAATTCAATTCCTAGTATATGGCAAACAAGCTTAAATACTGTGCTCAGTGGTGTGCTATTTGGTCTGAAGGACTGAATGTGACAAATGTTACTGGTGACTCACAGCCCAATTCTACACATAGCCACAAAGTCCAATGTTTTATGATAAACATTTTTTCATACTTTCTTTTGTCTTCTTTTAAATTTTTATTCATACATTTCTAAGAAAGTTTGAGATTATTTCAAACTTTAAAAAGAAAATTGATCCCTGTCAGGTGTTTTCATCACCTGAATTCTGTGATATAATTCAATGGAAGCCCATTATATGAAATGCAAAATATCATGAAGGATGCTTCCTCTAAAGTCTGAGAAATCCATCAGTGCATGTTATTCCAAGATACTTCCTAAATCAGAAAACCAAATCAAAACCAAAAACAAAACACAAAGATGATTTCCCAGTGTTAAATCTGTCACCATTTCTATGGCTGTCATAATACTGAATTTAGACTTTTATTAAGATTCGTCATAGAAACATGTCATAGCACTTTGTCTCCACTTTCATTTGTGGTTTCCCACCCAAACATTGGACCAACTTACACACTGATACAGAACATTTTATGCAAGTATAACGTGCATATAAAAAAGCACATAAATCAAAGAATTTCATAATTAGAGCACTTTTGTTTAATCAGCAAATAAAGCAGAATATTTTAGCATGTTAGAAGTTCCCTGTTGCTTTCTTTTAGTCACAAGTTCCCAAGAGGTGCTAATAGCACAAATCCTAAACTCAGAGAAGACTTCTGCATGTTGCTGTATTTCATATAAATGGGATCCTACCACTTGTGCTGCTATTGTGGGTCTGCATTCTTTTGCTCAATATTATGCTTGGGGATTCATGCACATTACTGCATAAATTTTTATTTTTATTTTTCTAGAAAGTTACCATTATGCCATTCCTTTTCCTCTTCACAAATTCCTTCACTCTTTGTGTTAGTTCATTTATATAATCTAATTCACTGCACTCTCTGATATTTACCTTGTGTGATTCACTGCTCCTGGCATTATGAGAATGAAAATTTCTGTTAAAATCTGTCTTTACATTAAGAAAATTAACATTTAATGTAAGGAAACAAACATAAGCAACTGAAATGTTATATGGAATAATCCCAAATATAAGAAGCATATTATAAAATTCAAAATTAAAATTTTTGCATGAGAAGATAAAAGAAAACTTTTTTTAAGATTCTTTTTTTAATTATTTGTGTCTTTTACATTACTGTATATTCCCCGTAGGTTTACCACCACCAATTCACCCGTGAACCATCAACTTTTTTTAAAAGAGATTTTATTGGGCCTCCCCGATGGCGCAAGTGGTTAAGCGCAGTGCTGTGGAGCTGTTGGCGGCTATGGAGCGAGTTCGATGCCCAGCCAGGGAGATTCCCACATGGCACAGCAGATCTCTCTTGCCTCGCCCGCTGCTCCCTTCAGCAGTGTATTTCAGTTGATTTGGCTGTTCTGCTCCCTACTCTGTCTCTGTTGAACCCTCTCACTGCCCCACACCTCTGGCCTGCACCCCTGCTTGTATGCAAAAATAAATAAATCTTAAAAAAAAATATATTTACTTTTGGTAGAAGAACTGGGCTGTAGGCCAGAGGTGTGGGAGGTGAGAGGATTCACCAGAGACACAGTGGGGAGCAGAACAGGCTGATCGACTGCTATATACTGCTGAGGGGAGCAGGGGCAAAACAGGAGAGGTCTGCCACACCTTATGGGTCAGCTCCCTTCCAGGGATGGAATTTAGGCTACCCTTGTGGGTCATCACAGTCAGAGTGCTGAGAGTGAACCCCTAAGCCACCAGGGAGGTCCCAGAGAAAATATTGCATAAGAAGTCATCTTCATGATCGAGAATAATTTAGATGGTTGATGACAGAACACTGTACACTGACACTACTGCCTGAGGGTGCAGCATGAACAATGTCCTGTAAAACAAAGCTAAACAGGATCATCAGGAATGACTGATGAGATGCCCCCACTGATTTTGCTGAAAGGTGTCCTTAGAGCCTTGTCACCCAAGACAGGATATATTCATCTCCTACTCCTATTTCCTTCACTTCTTTCCTACTGTCTAACCTCCCCTCTTCGTTTGAACATTCTCCACAGCTAAAATTATATTTTGGCCATTCTTGAATTTTTCCCCATCCTTCTGCTTTCAGCATTTTCACTATTCAAATAAGACCTAATCACACCATTAAAACAAAACAAATATCTCTAATTATAAAATGGACACAATTATCTCTGAAACAATTGGGAATCCCTATTGTCAACATTCACTCAATTTTGGTTTATATATATATATTTATATATGTGTGTATATATATATATATATATATATACACATACACACATACACACACAGCACGTATTGCATATGCTATATATAGCATATATGCTTTTACATACATATTACTGTGTGACTATATAATAAGAATATTGTTTATTAAAGTTAATTCTATGTTGTGTAATCATGTTTCAAGGTTTTAATGAGATATAATTGCTATGTAAAAAATTGCACAAATTTAATGTCTACAATTTGATAAGTTTGGGCATATGCAAACACACATGATATTATCACCAGAGAGAAATAAATAGCTGCTTTTCAGGATTATAAACTTTCAGTTATGCTAGATGCATTTTAGAGATCTGCCATCCAACTCAGTGCCTAGAGTGAAGAATATGATATTGCATAATTTGAAATATGTTAAGAAGGTATATCTCATGTTAGGTATTCTTATCACACATACATACACACACATAAACATGCAAACAAAGCAAGACTATTGTAAATCTGACAGATTGGAAGTTTATCGCTCTATTACCTATTAATGTTTGGCATGTTTTAAATTAGATGCCCAGTACATGTTTGGAAAATGTTGATACCAAGATTGCAATTAAAAGTTAGAAGAAAAATATCGAATGGTATCACTTATAACAGGATTATAGGGAAACCAAATAGGAGAGAGACACTCAGTGGGGGAGGGTGGGGGTGGGAGGGGCGGGGAATGGCGGATAAGGGCACAAAATGGAATAGAAAAGAACACAAGGGACAATGGAGATGGATCACGGGTGAATTGGTGGTGGGCTACCCAAGGGGGATACAAAATGTAAAAGACATAAATAACAATAATAAAAAAATAAGTTAATTAAAAAAAAAAGTTAGAATACTTAGCTAATCTTTCATAAATATTGCAACAATCCACACCTTGTTCTATTACATTAATTATTACCTCTATGGCTTAAAAGTTTATCATCACTAGCAAAAAACTGTATTCTTAAAATCATAGATAACAATTTTTTAATCATGACAGTGGTTGCTTTCTACCAAGTATGCTATTAGCAGCCACATGCCTTGGGTCCCATCAGGATAACATAGCTGCTCAAAATGAAAGTACTATCTGGCTTCATTAGCTTTCTCTATACTCACATTAGCAGCAATACTCTCCAATTTTCTTTCTTAGTGTGTCTTAGAAACACTCCTTTTGTGTTGTAATGCATGATTTTCCTTCTTCAGATTTCCATATAATAACTGCTTAGCCATCGGCATACCATCCAGTCTCATCACAAGATCAATCCAGTGTATTTAAGCAGCCAGTCACATGGTTTATACTCATGTAAAAGGACAGGATGAGTGACAGTAAACTAGTCAAAATGAAGTCAGATGGAAAATTTTAGTGAGCAGAAAAAAAAAAAAATGTTAGATGAGTCCCTTTGGGTATTAAGAAAATCTGTTATCAGAATTAGCAAATCTGAAATTTCTTTTAATTTCTTTAATAGAAGAAATTAATTAAAATATCAGTACAATATTTTTAGTAATATGAAGGGTTGAATATTTTGTACTCATGAGTTACTTGGACAAATAATTTGATCAAATTAAAATGTTAATGTAGTCAAACTCAGCTGACTCTTTTCCCCTACATTGGTTGACAAAATAATGTTTTGATGATTTATTCAACAATTACATTTATTTAGCATCTGTTATATATCTAAAATGATGTTACTAGCAAGTGATAAATAGGGGACAATATATTACCCCTACTCTTTATCAGATTATCCTTTATCAAAGTAGCTAAATTAGGATGAACTTCCTCTTTGATGTCTTTTCTTATGAATTTATAAAATAATGCACAAAGGGAACAAAATGAGAACAGTCAAATAAAAATAATACACATTCAATATTTCCCTATATTTTTCCTGAAATGCTCTATGGGAACATTTATCATATTTCTGAGGAAAATCAGATGATTTCTCAAGCATGTGAATGCAACGTAATAAAGTATAACCATCTTAGATGAGTTGTTCTCATATTCATACCAGCAATATTAGACTCTCTACCAACTTTGTCCAGAAAATTTTAGATCATTAAAATTACTGATTCAGTACAATAATTTTTTGTACTATTTTATTTCCTTAAGACTTCCCAGGATTGGCATGTGACCAAAACTCACACTTTCAAAAAGCTAATATAAATATATTTTGGGGTTTTATTCTTAGGATTATTTTCTCTTGTGCTGGGATACTATTTAAGGACACTAATTGCTAATATTTGTATTTCTGTTTTTTTTTTAAGATTTATTTATTTATGCATACAAGCTGGGGTACAGAGCCAGAGGTGTGGGGGTGGCGAGAGGGTTCACCAGAGACAGAATGCAGAGCAGAGCAGGCAGATTGACAGAAATACACTGCTGAGGGGAGCAGCGGGTGAGGCAGGAGAGGTCTGCCTCGCCATGTGGGTATCTCCCTGGCTGGGCGTTGAACTCAAGTCACCGCTGCGCCCAGGGAGGCCCCTTGTATTTCTGTTTTCCATTAGTGAGGAAACTAGCACTCCATACCACTGATCCATTTGTAAATTACTTCAATAGCAAAAGAAATTATGAGTTTTACAGCAACCATTTCTTATCCCTGTTTTACTGTGTAGGAGAACCGGGATGTAAGCCAGAGGTGCAGTTCAGTGGTGGTGAGAGCATTCACCAGAGACAGAAGGGAGAGCAAAACAAGCAGTTTTATTGAAATACACTGCCAAAGGGAGCAGTGGGTGAGACAGGAGAGGTCTGCTGTGCCATATGTGGGTTAGTTCCCTGGACTGGATCAAACCCAGGTCTTAGTGGTGATAGGACTGAGACATAGCCCTGAGGACACCATGAAGGCCCTAACCCTGCTTTAGATGAGAAATCCTAAGTCCTTCTAGTGCTGGTTCAGAGAGGCTTTCTAAATGCTTCTGAAGGAACCTAGAAATATCTGAATTTTTTAAATGCCAAGGACAATCTAAGGGATTTATTACTACTATAGAAACTGAAAATTTTAGGTTTATAGAGTAAAACATACTTTTAAATGAGATCACTTGGGGAGATAAATTTTATACAGAACTGACCAAAAGAATTGCACTTACCATTTATTTTAATATTTGAATTTGAAATATCTCTGAGTAAGTGAATGATACTGTCAGAATACTTAGAGGAATTCTGTTTATGTTCTCATTGTGAATGATAACAGAAGTAATGAATAAGAAACGAAGAGAATGTTCTAAGCAATAACTTTTAAACTTTTACAAAAACACTTCTTCTTTGGACAGTGGGTTGTCTAGACAAGATAAATAAAAATGAGGTTCTGAAGTAATATCTCTACGTAAGCTTTAGCTCTATGGGGTGTTTGACTTAGGTTCTACTGGACAATATGTTGAAAATCACAATACTGAAAGTCAGAACACCAGATTTCTACCCACCATTATAAAACTCTCTAGATTTTATGATACTATATCTTTTATGCATATAACTATTATCTCTAAAACAATTAGTTCCTTGAATATCAACGATATTTTAATGGGCTTTCTAAACTGTAAAGATAATACGCACAAAGATGAAATATTACTGACTTTGCTTGCATGTTACAACTAACAGAATCACTTTATAAGATGGGAATTAAAAATAAAATAATCACCAGTTTTAAACTTTAATAAGTATTTAAAACTTTAGGTCTCTTTTTTCTGAAAACGTTTGATAAACACATCAGTAAAAGTAAAAAGGGCCACTGAAAGTGGTACTGATTCCAATTACACACTAAAAACTTTTCTCTTCACTTTATTACATGTTCTTACTTCCTTTATCACGCTCCATCTGCAAGTTACTAATCCAAGAACTGTCTCCCTTGAGTATATTTTTTTCGCACAGAGATAGTTCCTTAAACTGAAAGGATGATAAAAGAGAGATTAGTGCCTAGGAGAGGATCTTCTCCTGAAGCAAAAAGTGGACCCAATGGAACAATCAGAAGAAAGAAAGAATAACTTGGAGATTTGAAATAAAACAGCTTTCAGAAAGTATAGTCAGGAGTAGAGGACCCAGAAACCTAGAAAAGTCCTGAAAATTTTTATTGATAAAGGACAAGTTTATTTCTAAAAGCCTCTGTCTTATCCATAACTTTTCAAATTGATTGCTAATTGTATTAGTTTTCCTGAAACAATTATTCTTTTGATAGGAGAACATCCTAACCAACATAAAACTTGACCTATTTGTTAGATAACATTTATATTTTCAAGTATTTAACTGACAATGAAAACTGGGTAAATCAGTTTAAAATATATGAATTTGATGTCTTAGACTATTTTGTAAAAATTGGTTAACTAATTTTTTTGTGATAAGCCTGTATAGTTATGAAGAAGTCAGATCTGCAGAAAGACTAATAACATTATCAACTGCTTTTCTTACACAAAGCTTCTATCAATATTGCAAGGTAATATCTTCTTATTGAAATTTTTCATGTTTTATTCAAATGACAACTCATTTTTAAGAGCCATACAATTTTTAAAATGTGCTATAATATTCAATGTTAATATTTTATTTATTGTTCAATAGTGTCTCAACTTATAAAAACAGGTTTTATATTACAGAGCACAAAGCCAACACTCAACAACGGTTCTTGGTTCATTTATTAGACATCTTTCAAGTGCTAGACTCAGTATTAGGTGTTGATATATATTTCTGAATAATAAAATCCTAATGATATATAACAGATATGAACACTTTACATCCAATTCTCAGATTTCAGTATTTCCTCTTATCTACCTTTAGAATCACTGCCCTTTAAAAACACTACTGCAAATGTCAAGAAATACTCATTCGATGTGTAATTAAGGATAAAAAAATCATTAAAATCTCTTTCTTGTGCATAAATCACTTTGGCTAAGCCAGAGTTTCCAAGATTATGTCCTAGATCAAGAATTCTAAGGAGTTCCTAAGATAGGTAAGGTTGTAAATGTATAATTCTCCATCATTCTCAATATATATTAACATGTGAAATGCTCTGGAAATATGGTAGTCACAATAATTATTTAAATGTATTAAGCTGGGACCTTCTTACTAGCCTAGGGGTTAAGTCTCAGCATTATCACCCTACCAACTGAGCTGGATCCCTGGCCAGGGAGCTGACCCACGTACGGTGCAGCAGACCTATCCTGTCTTGCCTGCTGCTCCCCTTAGCAGTGCATTTCAGTAAACCCGCCTGTTCAGCTTCCCACTTAGTTTCTGGTGAATCCTCTCACCCCCTGAAACTCTGCCTATACCCCAGCTCTTCAATGCAATAAATTTAAAAAAGTATCATTTTCTAAAATAAATAAATTGAATTTAGCTGTGCACAAGACTCTTCACAATTAACAACAAATTACCAACAGACTTCTCTATTAGAAACACTGTTCTAAATATTGATTTACATTTTCAAGTTTATAACTTAAATGTGCTATACAGTTTTATACTGTTAACTCATTTTTCAATCATTATTATAAAATGGAATGGTCCATATAACTTAAATGTCTTGTATTTATATACTTATTCCCCCAAAATTTCTTGAGAGATTACTGTGCATAAAAGGTGCTGCTTGCTATAGAGAGAATAATTGAGTGAAAATATGTTACTCAAAATATGACAATGTAGGGTACAAAACTGTACAAGTAAAAATTTATCAGAATTCAATGATTGAAAGAATACCTGGTGCTATGATGGAACTTTACTCTGAAATTCTATTTTCTAAGTTTACTTTGATAAACTAAGAAAAATCTATCAATTTATATATATTAATATAAGTTTGAACTTTTTATTGCAGCTTACACATTTTTAAATTTATCTCTGGAGAATGATATCAACTTCTCAAAGGATTTTGAAAGATTTAAAACCATTTACACTTTTATTTAACTGTCCCAAGTAGGTGCTCTTCTAGTCATTATTTATTTGCTTCTGTCTGTCAGCTTGTTCAGCTCTTTTGGTTTTAGTGGCTGTCTTTGCATAAACCCAGACCAGCGCTACCCCTTTGTTGCCCATGGCAACAATGGTGATTAGAAGAGGAAAACAAATATCTTAATTTAATGCCCTTTATATAAAGATCTTTATAAGATCAACATTATCTGTTTTTTCCCTATTCTTGTATTTAAGAACAAAAGTTTTGCTACAGCTATCTACAATAGTGCATTATTTTTTTCTTATCACCATGTTCCCATGAAGAGTGATGCCGTTTAATTAATTTCTGAAAAAGATTTCCATAAGTGTCTTTATCCACCTTAAAATTTAATCACTATTGTGATACTGGAGCACCCACTATAGATTACCCACAGTCAAGAGGTACTAATATAGATGGCAGAATATAATGAATATATTCACCAACAGGAAGACAATGTAAGATTGCAAGCAAATGTAACAGAACCAATAAGATAAAGAATAGAATACATGTATACAATATAAACTCTGTAGATTATTAGGAAGACAAGAGAGAAACTGACTGGAAAATAATAAATAGAACCAAAGTGTCAAATCACCCTCAACACAAAAGATTCATCTTATACATAATCAACTTAATGAATCAAAGGCAAAGCAATAATAAAGTTTGAGCCAAGATTTCTTCCAGAGAGAGACTTGACACTGTGACATAATCCCCTAAATAAAATTTCTCTTCCACATTTGGAAAATTTCTGATACAGACTTAAGATATGATGTATAAGAAATGATTGTGTATCGTTGTTGGAAGAAAGGAACTCATTCATTTGAAGAATATCTATTTTCTAATCCCATTAACTACATAATTTATATGACATTCCACAGTGGTTCATAACTGATAAATCCATAAACTACAGGTTCTTTTACATCATACAGAGACTGGATATATCCTGATGAAAACAATATAGAGACGGAACTGTCCATTATCTTTCGATAGTAAGTATTACATCTACATTTACAAGGAGAGTTTGTAAAAAAGAGATTTAACTTGGGCATCACTTCTTTTCCTAATTTCCTTTCAAATAGATAAAATAAGTTACAATCTGCAGTTGATCTAATATTTCCAACTGGTATTATTGGGATGATATTCATTTAAAAATGATGAAATATATTCCCTAAGTATGTGCAGTATAATAGGCTCATAGTGCAGTTCTTATTGCAAAGCAATCTTATTCCAACTGTCTTTCTTAACAATGAAAAAAAATCCTACATATGGAAAGATTTATTGCCTTTTTGTGTGTGTTTTAATTAATACAATGTCATTTTATCTTCCAATAAATGTAATAGCATAAAGAAAAATATCATAAAAATAAGCAATCCCACAACCTCAAGAAAAAACTGGTTTTGTATTTTAGAGAGATCATACTTCATCCTAACAGAATACATTTACAAACAAAATCATATGGGAACCATATTTGTTTTCTCTTATATTTTCCGATTATGCCATTTCTGAAATTTGAAAATATTTTCTGGTTAATGCATGGTGATTTCTGGTAAACTATAAGTACATTTCATCAGTCTTTAGAAGTAAAGTTACCAGAACCTGAATGATATTAAACAATATGTCAGCTATTTATAATAAAATCAGTATCACTCTTTGGAAACACATCTTTGTCAGTCAAATTCCTTGAGGTGGCTGCCCTAATGTTCATCAATTCCTGATTGCTGACATCTGAAATAGATGGGAATCATGAGTTAAAGGCCAAGCCATTTTGAAAATGTGTTTGGCCTATTAACATCAAATCACCGACTATGCACTAGTAATAAAAACTCATCTAATTTCATCCATTTTTATTTCATGAAGCTGTATTCCAATGATATGGTAATTGATAACCAGATTGTACTTATATACTTTTTGTTTTATTTTTTCAGAAATCATCAATAACTGTGTAATTGATAAAAATCCTATGAAATTCATTGACAGTTGCATGGTATTCTGTCAATCATAAATGGCAGACATCATTAAATGATATAGGTATGAGAGACTGGCAAGATGGCAACAGAATGAAAATGCTGTGTTCACCTCCTCCACATATGCACAACTAAATTGCAACAAAGCACAGTCAGTATCTCCTGAAAGATGAGAGAAGACTAGGGCATACATCAGGAGTAATGATAACACGGTAAGAAATGGGGAAAAAATGTAATTAAACTGTGTGGTGACACTGGAGGAATGCAACATGCAAGACAGAGGGACAGCTGCATAGATTGCTAACACAGGAGCACCTGACCCAATCAGAGACATTGGAGTTATAGCACTGTGCTGGAGAAGGTGCAGAGTTGGCACGCAGGACAAAGAGTACAACTGGAAAAACAGAGGAGTAATAGTACATAGTGATAATTATTGGCTTGAATTTGAGGCTACCAATCTAGAACAGTTGGAGCCAAACCAGCAGTGAGAACCAAACTGAATCATCTGTATCTCTGCACAGAAGAGATTATAATTTGCAACTTGAGGTTGTAATATTCAAAACACTTGCTTTACCCCTACCCAAGGGCAAAACAGAGACAACTGAATGCTCTTGCTTAATAACACTGGTCACCAAATTTTTACAAAAGCCATGTTACTGAAATAAAATTAGTCATTTCCTATCAATTTGTATGTGCTCAACATGAACATGACAGTCAAATTCTAATTTTGGCTCTAGTGTTTTGTGTAATCTGCAATAAATTGATGTTCACATCACGAAATATATGCCAACAGTAATAGGACTACTGTAAAAAATCAAGTCATAGACCACTTCTTAGATTTCTTCGCTTGTCTCTTGTACAGGTGTTCTGGAATACAATACATGGAAGACGGTTTCCATTGTGCAAAAGTACAGTGTTAAGACTCAGTTTCAAAGAGCATAGAAAGAGTCTCCATTCTTGTGGGTCATGAGTGATTTCTAAGGTAATCATGAGTCCCTCAATATTGGAACAGAATACCAGAGTACTTTCCTTTCTGAAGAAAGGCTCCAGCTGCTGGTGGCGCTTTCGATGGAAAGTAATTGTGACATCTTCTTCTAGAATATTCCATTGTTGGAGTCTTGATCCTAGCAATTCTGCCTTGTTCTTGGAGAAGTCTAGATCACGAACCAGGTCATTGAGGTCTTCCTGTGTTAGTCCGTGTGGGGTTGATGATGCACCACAGTGAAAATCTGGATAACTGCATGCTGACGGAACAGAAGAACAGGTCGGCTCACCCTTCTCCTCATCGGATGAATAAAGAGAATATTCTGCTGGAGATTCTAGAATAGGAAGTCCCTCACCATGTGGAACTGGTTTCAATGCAGACAGAATGTTTGGGTAGACTATTCTAGACTTCTTTTGCTTCGTTATTCTGCCAGAACGAGGAGGAACCAAGCAGAAGTAACAGTCTTTTATGTGGTTGCGTGGCTCTCTCCATACCATGGGGACTGCAAATGGCATTGATGATCTTTTGCCATTTAACCACTGGGAAAGCTGGGTCGTACATGTAGTACAGCACATATGCAGGGCCCAAGGCTTGTCTTGGTCACCGACCTTGAATCCAAAGTAAAGATGGTAAGCCTTCTTCACTTGAGAAGTGTTTTTTTTCTTCTGGTTGGCAAATGTCACTTCTCCACTAATAGAGCAGAAATTGTCCACGCTATTAATGCTCTTCCGAGGCATTACTGTTCTGTATTGTGCCTAAATGGATCAAATAATAGTTCTATGGAACAGTAGCTGAAACTGTCTCGCACAAAGTCTGAAATATTTTTAATGCTCAACCTTTCCAACAGGGCTTTCTCTAGTGCACTGCTGACATCAGCTTACTTCAGCAGCCGCCTGGCAGTAGTAGTGCATTGCATCAGAAAATGATGCAGTCAACTCTGAATGATGTGTGCATGATGGTATTATGCAATGCAATGCAATATTACATCATTTTAGGCTGATTTAGGATATTGTTGCAGTCCTACTGGATAAATTTACACAGCGAAGATACTACAGATTAGGGCTGTTTTAAGTCAGTAATGATCTCACTGTTGACCAGTGTAATAGATCCAGCTTAAGTACCTGGATCTTAATAATAGGAACATGCACCTCAAGATAAGACTCTATACTCGAAAAGCAGAAAGAGGGAATAAATGCCAGCTTGTAATAAATAAATAAATAAATAAATAAATAAATAAACAAATAAATAAATAAATAAATAAATAAATAAATAAATAATAATAAATAATAAATAAATATATAATAATAAATAAATAAATAAATAATAAATAATAAATGCCGATCTCAGTTATAATCTGCCTAGGACTACATATAGTGCTCAACCTCAAACTTCATACAACATTTATGCTAGTGGTGTGCAACTTTCATCCTTACACTGTTAGTTCTGGTATTTACATAGAAAAGCCACCAATTGATAAATTTATGTTCAGAATATATCTATGAGCAATTTTTTAATTGACAGTCTACCAATTCGGAATCCCCATTCTGGACATCTAGTGGAAGTAAATGCAATGGCTACATAGATTCTTGACAGTGTCCTTTAACCCTCACCTGCACTAGCACCATATTCAGTTTCTGTGTCCACTGGTCATCTGTCTCCTTGCTGTGACTGCCAAAAGCCTTGCCAATTAGTGTCAATCGTAGGAGTGTTTTGGGACTGTGGGCACCTAACCACAAAGAAAAGTACCAACATTATTAACAAATTTGTATGAAAATAAGAGCAAGGTGAAGTTGTCATTAATGAATTTATTCTAAAACACCAGCTATTAACATTCTCTGGTCTCCAAAAAAATTCGTACTACAATTTATTTCATCAAAATAGGGTATTATCACATAGTAACTTGTTTATTTAGTATCTTCTCTATAATGTAAAATCCTTTTTGCCATTTCCCAAATTTTCTTGCCATCTTAATGACTGTGTTTAGAGAAAATCAGCAAATGATGACAGCTTTCTGAATGCATTTTTCAATAACGTACTCTTATATATGTCATGAAAATACAGTATGGGTATATGGGAAGAAAACATTTCCACACTTTTTCTAAAGGGAGAGAGTTCTTTCCAAATAGACTTTGGGTAATTTATAAATATATTCCCTTGTTTTGTGTATCACCATACTATTTTTTTTTCTATTTGAAGTTAATTTGATTAGGTACACACCAGGAGGGTATCCAAAAAAAATATATTTAGCATTTATCTATCAAAAAAAATCCTCATTTAAAAAGTTTTAATGAGAATTCTGTATACCAGGAGAGCATACTGCATCACGGAATTTTATCTATATGTTCTTCTAAATGTCGATATCATTTCAAATAAATGTCTTGTTAGCTTAAAGCAGAGGCATCTTGAAATAAAAATAATCCCAACCTGTACTCCTAAAATAAAATCAGTGTTGTAAACCAACCTTACCTCAATAAAAAAAAAAATAAAGGAAGATAGAAAATCATAAATGCAAAAGCAATTCTAATTTACTTCTTGCTTTTTTTCACACAACTTTATTGAACACCTGATATGTAATTATACAGAGAAAACATAGGTTTCAAATAGAAAGATCTAGATATTATTAAATATATAAAGTTTAGGGAATATTCTTTATAAACTGATACCATATTTTAGGTTTTTACCTTAAATGTGATTTTAAAAGATGAGAGCTAAGTCAGTTAAACAAATGTGCTACCATGTGTTCATATGTATTGAAGACTTAATGTCAGTTAAATATAATTTTGATATTTAATTTCTTTAGTCTTGGGAGATTGGGAATAAGGCTAAAAATGAATGCTATTTACTTGAGAGATAAGATATGGTTTTGTAAAGCTATCTCAGTACTTCTAAGAATCTTTTAATCAAGATTCTTTCTCAAAATAAACCTCAGTCAGTATACTCCTGGGGCTGAGCATATCAAAGACTTATTTACAATGTGTAAAAATGTTCTTTTCAGATCTTAGAAGGTTAAACATGGAGAAAACCTTTAAGAAACTTGGAATAGGCCAGTTAAGTGTGCAAAACCATAGTAGGAATGTCATGCTATAACAATTTTCCTGAGGAATAATAAATATAAGCAGTTATTCTACGAAGAAAAATTATTTATAATAAGTTTGCACATGATTGTCTTAATATGCTGTGATTGGAGTTGGTTGATGCAAAGTTAAAAGCAAACTGCTTATTCTCCAATTGAATAACCGTGATTAATTTGCTTGGTCTTAAAGTTGCTGATTTAACTTCTTCAACTTGGCATCTCAAAAAACTACAAGTTGAAATTTTGTTTCTTGCATTATTAGGAATACTCTTTAACATAGTTATCAGGACCTTCATTGCAGAGACAAACATTTGGGAATCAGGGAGGTAAAGTATTTTGTTCAGAGACTCCTAAATATATTGCAAACCCAGGATTAGTATCCATATCAGTAATACAGAAAAAAAAAAAATCTTTGCTTTCTTCTGTACTGTAACATTATTGTCAAACCATCCCCTTAATAATAGTATTTCACAGTTACTTCCCATAGCAGTCACAATTCTAATCAAAGAAAATTTCTCAGTAAAAAAAGTCCATTTTCATGAAACTATCGTTTTTTCTTTCATTGATTGATGTCCACAGTGTTTGTTTGTAACTTCATTATCACATTTCTGTCATGTTCCCCAATATATTATTGCTCACACAGACCAGCCTGTCCTCCTGGCTATTAAAAAAAGTTTCACAGACATAATAGTTAGCTAGTCAGTTGTTTCTTTGTGTGATAAAGAAGAGTCTGTGAATCTTAGTGGAGAGAATATTCTAATTGCCTGTTTTGTCACCTTTTCCCACCAAGATTCTGATACAGCTCCTGGGAGGAATATGTTTTGTCTTCCTTTATTTAGGAATAATTGTTGTAGTAGACCACAATTACTAATGGGAGCATGTCATATCCCTGGGATACACTGGGGAAGAGAAATATAAGAACAGTGCCAGATAAAGCAGCTTACTTCAGTGCATTAAATCTCAAGTCTCTACAAATCTACTTAGATTTGCTTCCTATGTATGGTTCAAGTTATAAACCCTTAGGAAAACACATTTCCAGCAAGGCAAACAAAGTTTTGAGAAAAAGATCCAAATGTTAAACCAAGAAGTTCAGATTCCTGCAATATATATCTATGATATGATCTTATTTTTCCACCACAATCTGTGATTAGGAAGACCTAAAATTTTGGTAATACAAGTAATGAGAGAACTGTAGGGAAACAAGAACTCTCCAACACCGTTAAGAATGTAAATTGGCACTAACTCTAAGGCACGTTAGCAATACCTATCAAAGCTCCATGTATATGTACCTTTTAAACCATCAATTTCACTTTAGGTATTTATTCTATAGATATCTCACTACTCTCATCCTATCAAAATCATATGTGTAATATTTTGCCCAAGGTAGCAGTGTTTGCTGAAACCAAAAAATTGGAATCATCTAGAAATTTAGAAATAGAATAATTATATATGTTAGAACACTATATATGCATTTATATATAATCAATACAACAGAATATTACATAGTCATAAAAGCTGAGAACATTCTTTGTGCATGGAAATTGACCAAAATATCGTTCAATAAATAAAGAAAGGGGTAAAAGGATAGAAATATATTTGCACACTTCACTATTGAGTAGAAAGGCTAAAATATTTTGATAAACATTTTCTCCTATATGAACTTTCAAAAATCCCCAATTGTAATGGCTAAGTTCGGAAAAAACAGATATCAAGGTTGATGGGGACAAGACAGGAAAGCAAACATTACAAAAGTAATATATTTATAAGTAAATTGTATTATTTCAAACATTTGAATTGTGTTTGTATAATCTAATAAAACATTAATATAAAAATACAAAATCTTACAAAACAAAAAACCCTCCTGTTCTTAACTGCTATTTTTTTTTTTTTGGACAATGGGAGACAATGAAATAAATAATTTAAATATATCCTGTCTTTCATGTAAGGGTTTCATAAGCATTACTTAAGTTGCAACTAAAATTCTATTACAGAAATCAGTAATTATAAGTTATCTGATTCATTACAGCTTCTAAAAACTAATACTGCAACAGATATTATTGAGTGGTATTCCAGAATGAAACACAGAAATGCAGTAGTTGTTATAATGATTGGACTGACATTATAACAAATTTATATCATAGATTTATCCCAACATAAATTTTAAAAGCCTAGTGTTGGAAATCTAATGTTATTGTGGTTTCTTCAATAATTCTAAATTATACTTAGCTTCACTAAAATAGTGTAATCTTAAAATTTATAGTTTTATTAGCCAAGGAAGTAATTGCTTTGTTTAGAGAACCTAGCTCACTAGTGTATAAACTATAGAGGCATAAACTCTGTAAAATTAAGGGTACAGAGTATTTTACTTAGAATGCAAATTGGAAAAAAAGTTATATGTGCTTTATGGGTTTTAAATTGATAACACAGGAGCTTGGATTCTTGGAAAAATAATACAAAGAATTTCAGGTTCTAATTTTGTGAGTATAAAAAGTACCACTTCTGATAAGAACATTTGGCTTGAGTGTCTCTGAAAACTAGTTCCATAGATTTCCAGTGCTCTTCAGAACATGGGAACTGATTGTGATTAATCAGGGAAAAGCCCTTCTCTAATAAGGCTCTGTCCAGTCCAATTGCTGAACATGACAGTCTTGAGAATTACATCGCCAAATGGTCTACTAGAGATGGAAGGTTGAAAGATTGGCTGAATTAAATAGCTCACCTCATTTGACCTTAGAAATGGACATTTTGACTGAAGGTGAAGAAAATTTCATGCATTGCTGATTTTTTAAATATTATATATGTATTTTGAAAGAAAAACATTATCGGACGTTCCTTTTATCCTGAACACTTCCAAGTATTATTATCCTGTCTAACCGCTGCAATCACTCAGGTGACAGTCTGTGGTGTGCATCCATCCCTTCGCTCCTGATTACAGATAACATTTGTAGCATGAGGATGAGGGAGGGAAGTGAGAGCCTGAACACAGAGAAAAATCATCAGAAATCATAAGAGGATAGAAGTTCATTTTTATGAATGCCATCTCATAGTCAAGCATGGCTATAGACATTTATTGTTACTGGAATGTGGGATTTTAAGACAAGTAAGTCATTTCGCAGAATGGGTTAGTCTCCAACATAATTAATTAATGAGAAGATTTTGTATGTAGATTTTTCAACTCATAGTACAACACTTTTAAATTGTTGCATTGAGTTATGTTGAACCCATCACCACACAATCAAATGATATTTCTGATTGCAGGCAGATATCTCACCAAGAAAGGACAGCTCTCCATCAGGGGAGAAAAAAAAAAATCATTTGAAGCAGAATTTTATGGAATTTTCAGTTTGGTAATATGGATAAATCTTATCTTTATCATAATTTTGTTCCACAGATAAAGTAATACAGTGTATTGCTGTGTCAAAAATAAGTCATTTATGAGTCATTGTGGTTTTATCCGATTAAAGATAAAATATAAAAAAATTAGAAAATACTTATAAGCAAAAAGAAAATTAAAGTCACCATAATTTTAATACACAGGTAACCATTATTATTAGAAACAGAACTATATCTCTCTTTGTATCTTCTTGTGTTGATCTGTTATCATTGATTCGCTCAGCTGAATCTAGTTAAGTACTAGGTTTTTGTCCATTATTTGATAATAAACAGCCCTAGGTTAAAAATCATTTTAGCTATTTTTTATATAATCCATAACTTATTTCTTTAGGGGCTGTTACTAGATTTATAATACTACAAGTTAATATTAGTACTATGTATTATCTATTTATCTCCAAAAGCTTGTATTAATTGATAATACCACCATAATTGTTAGCAAATATATCCTTTCTTAAACCCAGAAAATATAGATTATTGTCTTGCAGAATTTTTTTCCAAAATAAATGTTTGAATCTTACATTACATTGTTCACTAAGTGTGCTATTATTTTATTATAAAAATATAATTACACTTGTATCAACTCTTCAATTTTGGATACTCATTTATTTATTTTGCACATTTTATTGTTCCTATCATTTTATTTATAAGAACACATGTTAAAGTCACAGTTTTTGCATTTTTATTGAATAACATTTTAACCTAAGTTGTCTTAAAAATTTTACTTAATATTTTCCTAGAATTTGTGAACTTTTTTATGTTCATCTAGTGAGCTCTATCAGTCTGGCAACTAAACAACTTGAAAGAAATTCCAACAGAAAAAAATTGGGTCAATTTTAGCATCAAAAGAAATAAGTAATGGATTCTATCTCATATGTATAATAAGTATCTATGAGAGGCCTGATATAAAAAAATGAAAAAAGTTGAGAAAATAGCTTTTACCTATAATAAAACTTAAAAATTTTAGTGTAGAATAATGTTAGTAGAAAATTATCAATTGAAGAACAAAATAGTAAAATTTGTTTCATACAAGAATCATCTGTGGAGACTAAAATCAGAAGACAATAGCATGAAGAGAAAAAAGATGTTTTCAATGTTTTAAAAAACGACCAAGTAAGATGCTTATTAACTAACTGGGAAATATAATAAATTTATAGTGAAAAAGCCTGGTGTACGTCACTTGACCAGATATCAAAGTTCACATCACCCAATCACCAATGAAAATCTCTCAGGTATTATGCACCTCTAGATATGAGATGCTTTTAGAAATGTTTTTACCAAAAGTACACAAGTTCAACCTTGCTATGAGAAAATATGACAAAATAGAGACAAAGTGTATAATTAAAAAGATTTTGTAATTCGTAATTGTAAGTATATTATTGATGTATCATTGGTTTACCAAACTGTATGTGATTGTGGGGTTTAGGTTCTCCAGCAGACAAATTAAAATGAAGACAGGGGCTGCCAGAACTTATGGAATACAGGAAAAGCAGTACTAATGGAATTATGTAACAATACAGGCCCACCATAAGAAACAAGGAAGAATTAGAAGGAACTCAAATCAATAATCGAACATTATACCTTTAAGAACTCGAAAAAGAAGAGCTAATGAAAGCAAAGCTACTGCAATAAAAAAATAATAAAAATTAGACCAGAAATAATTGAAATATATATATATATATAAATGCAGTTCAAAAGTTCAAAAGATCAGTGAGTTTTTTTCTGGTTCTCAGTTTAAGAAATCTTGAAACCCAGAAATTTGGATATTGTATTATGAAAGTCTGGTTCTTATTTAAAACTTCTCTTTCAACTGGCTTTCTTTGACATCACTCAGTCAAGAGATGGAGGAGGGATGTTGACTTACTATTCCCAGGTGAAGCTCGTAATCCTGATATAGCAATAAGTCTCCGCTGACACCCAAGGTGCAGGGCTACTCATAACTGCTGGGCATAGAATAAAGTTTGCTTTATTTGGCTTCTTACGTCTCCAATGATACTTCCCTCCCTGTCTGGGAGTAGACGTGCTCAGTACTCTCCAAACATAGCCTCTACTAACACTACGGGGCATCAGAGACAATTGGCAGAATTCCTGATTCTTTTCTATGTATTTTCTGACAGCACTTCCAGTAGGGATGAGGATGTCAACTCATTATTGACAGCTGTCTGTAGAAGTCCGGCCTCCACAAAGTCTCCACTCCAGCCACCAGAGACTGGGGAAGAAAGATGAAGACAGCACTTAACCCCTTGGTGAGGATAAAATCCCAGATCCCTACTTTGTCTTCTCCTTCAGGACCCCAGTGAAAGTCTTGGGGTGATTTATTACAGCCTGAGAGGATAGAAGGAAATATACCACTTGGTTTTGATATCACTGGTAGAAGAGGGAAAGTGTTTTTTTTCTAAGGAGTCTAGATGGAACAGAGAGAAGTTATTGTCTAAAAGCTTTCTATCTTTCTAAATAAGCTACCCTTTCCAAGTCCTTTGTTATACTGTCTGCATCTGTTGGTATTTCTGGATTGCTGGCTTCTTCTTTTCCAAGTCTGGGATATCAACAGGCAAAGTGACTACAATGTGCCCCTTGGATCCCATATTTCTTAGCTAGTTTTTCTTCACTGAATATCTTTCATTAGTTTTTGTGTTCACTTCATATATAATGTCAGGGTTGTTTGGCTATGCTTAGTAAGAGTAATAAAGAAAAAGTACATCTACTCCAACTTATCAGATGTGGAAGTTTATAAATCATTGTAAAAATACTTTTAAAATTATTTATTCCTTTTCTGTGACTGTGAGTTAAAATTGCAAAGCCTTCAATTTTACAAAAACATCGAGCTCTCTAACATGTTCCAAATAACTGAAACTGGACCATTTCAACCTCTGGAACTTCAAGTTTTTCATCCCCCAGTGAGAAATGGGGAGAAATAAAAATTAAAATTGGTTTCAATGTGTTGCATTAATTATTCCACTTATTGCTTATTATCTTGCTTTGTGGTTTTACTTGCCTCTGAACTATGAGAGGTTAGAAGAGATTGAGCTAATTAAACTTGGGCCTCTAAAAATTAAAAAAAAAATTCTTAAAAGTCTAGACAAAAATGTGAGGTAAAATTTTGACTAAGCTATCAAATATGTATTGGACAATCAACATAAAGTGCATATATATATATATATACACACACACACACACACACACACATATATACATATATATATACATATATATATATATATAATTTGTATTACATTTGTGATCCACTCACCAAATAAAAAAGTTCTATGTGTTCTATGTATTTTAGATGCTCAAGAACTTAGGCAATTATAAATATAATTTTAAATTTAGGAGCATTTTCTTTACCACCTTTACCAAATTACCAAATCAAATCATTGTATCTTTCCCTCTTTCTTTCACTACTTTCCTTTCTTTGTTAAATGTTTGTCCTTGATCACTACATTTCAGTTAAGACTATCTTCTGGATATTTATGTACCATACCAAAAGCATCAGTAACTTAAAAATAACTTTTCAGAGAGAAAATTCAAAAGAAAACTTATGAATTAATTATAGCATTCAAGGCAAAAGAAAAAAAAATAACAACATGGATTCTGAACTACTTGCTATCAACTCTGTCATATTATGAGCCTGTTAGCTTTCTTCATGGCAGACAATACAAGGTAGCAAAGTTGTACACTGCATTTTCACATTTGATCCTTAACCTTGTGTGGCCTTAGTGAATTATGAGTAGTGAAAAACTGACACAAGCATACATTCTGTGACCAAATTTTGTACCTAAAGACTATAGGAAATATATGTTAAAACAACACTTTGTACAATTGAACATACAGA
Organism: Scalopus aquaticus; assembly: GCA_004024925.1. NCBI lineage: Eukaryota > Metazoa > Chordata > Mammalia > Eulipotyphla > Talpidae > Scalopus > Scalopus aquaticus. The sequence goes on along the minus strand of PVIJ01001144.1, from coordinate 91,894 downwards.
ATGTTACATATTAATTCAGGCTCAATTAAAACAAACTAAGGAACAATACAAATTATATGCAGTTTTCTTGGTTTTATTTTTACTTAGATGCTTGATATGCAATGTTTAAAACATCCTAAGTAACCATGCATCCTCATATTGTGGTATCAATACTGGTCTATTTCATACTCTGTTACATTTAATCTTTCTATTGAATTAGAATGGTCTTCAAAAGTATTCCAAAGACTGAGTTCTTCATCTTGCTACAGAATGTAAGAGTTCAGTTTTAAGCACAGACTATAATACTTGCACATAAATATCTGAAATCTTTCCACTGTTTCTGGTTTTCTACCAATTTGTTTCAAACATGCTAGGGATATTAAGAAACACAACCCCCTCTAACAACAAAGGTGCTATTAAGGGCTGTTGCATCAATAATGGGTGGATGTAAACTCCCTAAATAATCATAGATGGGATATTGTGTAGCAGTTTCAAAAGCACAATTATAGCCCATTGTGTCACTAATGTGTGCATTTAGGCCTCTTAATAGTACATATTGGCATAATGACTGTGAGATAGTGGAACTAGTTACCAAAGGGTAGATTCTCATTTCCTGGTTATATTTTAGGAGAGGAAATAACTATCTGCTTGAAATTATTTAAGTTCATTCTTACTGGAGTCCAGAGGTTTGAAAAGTTATCCCTTGTGGACTCTTCTGGCCCTGTGTCATTAGGAAAAAAAATTACTAAACTGTTATGCAAGTTTTTTCAACCTTGCTTCAGAGACGCAGAGCTCAATCTACGATACATGTGTCACATTTGTCTCAATTCAACTTACTCTGAAATGTGTAAAATTTATGTTTAGGTCTCCGTCTATTGTTACTGTGATCCCCTAATTTGAAAGTTCAGTTTCTAACAGAAAAAAATGCTATTATAAGAAAAAAGTGGGAATTTAGTTTCTTAAATAAACCATTCCTAATTTCATACTGAAAAGTCCAATCTGGAGACAATTTCCCAGTGTTTTTTAATGAGAAAAAATTACAAACATCAAACGAAAACATCAAATAATTTTCTAAAATATAAGTGAAATTCTTATTGGAAAGTAACATACTAGCATATTAAAACGTGAAATGCTTAAATGCTTAAATGCTTTTTAAAGCAACCCTTTCTGATCACCAATCTTTTATTTCTAAAGCCAGTTTTTCTTTGGGCAATAACATATACAGTTTACAAGCCATACTTCAATATTAAACTTATCAAAAAATAGATGAAAACAATGACAGATAGCAATAAATAAATTGATTAGGAAGATAGGAATAAAATTTATAACAAAATAAGGGCATTTTCAAAAATAAAGCCTTTCATCCAGATTGAGAAAGCTGGAAGAAATTTGAGAAAGAGGTTAACAAGAAGATTGCAAAAGTCCTTGATTCTCATTGCAAAAGTGATGCAAGAAAGAATTTGATACTATGATAGCCTCAAGAATTTGATACTATGAACCTCAAGAGGTTCTCAGTTACTTCAACATTCTTCTCATTTTGTATATTACCCCCTTATTAGATATATTATACTTAAATATACTTTCTTTAATTCTATGTGTTGTCTTTCAATTTATTGATTTACTTCTCTTTTGCTGTGCTGAACTCTTTAGTTTGATGTCCTGCTTATTTATTATATTTTCTGTATTGTACTTTTTGTAACTTATTCAAGAAATAATTGAGATATATATATATATATATAAATTTATATTGATACATAAACATATAGAATGGTATATTACTTAGTCACAAGTGTACGGACATTTGCCTGCTGTTTGTGACAACATAGAAGAACATGGAGTCCATTATGCTAAGTGAAATAAGTTGGAGAGAAAGAAAACTACAGTATGGTATCACTTGCATGTCGAATTTAAAACATAAATCCAACTTTCATAGAAACAGTAAATAGAATGATGGTTTCCAGGGGCTGCAAGTTGGAATAGGGAGATTTAGGGCAGTGAACAAAAAAATTCAGCTTTAAAAATGAATATATCTAGTGTCTATCATGAAGATAATAGTGTGGTATTGTATTCGTGAAAGTTGCTCAGGGTTTTCCCATTTCAAAAATAAGAGTTAATTATGGGAGGTGAAGGATGTGTTAATTACCTTAGTTTTAGTAATCTTTCCGTAACGTATATATGTTAACAAATGATCACATTGTAGACTTAGTTATATATGCAGTTATATGTGTCAAGGATCCCTCAACAATGCTGGAAAAAACAGGACAATGATAGTGCAACTTTAGCAGATGACAGATTATATACAGGCTGCCTGGATATGTACATAGGTAGGTAGATATCTCAAGAGTTTGAGTAAGAAATTACAGATCCTATAGACTGAATCAAACGATATTTAGGAGGGGCTTGGTATAGATTAGGTGGTATATATCAGAGAATAAATAATCAAGACTATCATTTACATTTCTTACAAATAAGATTACTGGTAGGACATTGAAATATATTCTGAAAGGGTACAAATTGTAACTTAATCTTAGTTTTGGACACATAAACATGTAAAAATCTATGCTGAAAATATTAATGACAGTGTTAAAATGTTGCATAGCTAATAAACATATTTTAAAAGATATGTGAAAAGTCTGACCACAGAAGAATTTTACTTGATACAGTTTCTCTAGTCACCAAAATAGTTCTCAAATGGACTAAATTAAAATCAAATTTAATTCTTTTGTGAATAACTTGATCTATTTCATATTTTATTTTAGCAACATGTTGGTAATATCATTTCCACAAAGCCACATCTTTTTGAAAGAGTCAAAGGGTCAGATAGGCAAACCCATTCTATCACTAGCTTTTGTTGTTGTTTTTATTTAATTCCAGTAATCAAACAAGTCCCATAGGTGTTAATTCAATAGAATTTTCATAGAAAAGAAAGACTTCCCAGAAAACATACAAGCCTTTTCCCTTCCTTCTTGAGTATTATTTCAAGAGTTGTTAAATTATTTGGATAAAATGGAGTACATGTTTTCACTATTTCTCAGCAATTTAAAAATAAATTCAGTAGTTAAATTCTTTGTGGCATTTTCTGACCTTTATAATATAAACATTGGGAACCAGAATCTGTGACTATGTTTTAATTAGTCTATTGACAATTGGCTTTACAGAGGAGGTCAGAAATGCTTTTAAGAGGGGATAAAGCAAGGTAGAGAGCTTAATATTTTGTTTTTAAAAATCTTGTGCTATTATAATACCCTAGAGGAATTCCTGTTTTACTTTCCTAGGTTATCACAATTACAGAACTTTATTTTAATGTGCCCACAATTAATTTAGAATATTCAGTCTAATGAAAAATCTAAAATAACATTGATCAATCATTACTCTTGTTGTTGGCAAGGTTGATAAATATTAAAGGAATTCAAGTTGTGCTCATATTTCTTGAATAGCTATTATATCTGGTGGGGAAAATATGCCCTTTGAAGCTTCTACAGCTACCAAAGAACCACAAATGCATCCTACCTTTTACAAAAACTAAAAAATTAAATGATATTGAGGAGGCTTTTTTATTTTGTTTTAACGGTTAGAAGATTCTTTCCTGATAACTATATATTTCCTTTATGAATGTTGTAATAGGACAGAAATGTAAACCCGTATTACAGGCTGGGCATTTCATAGGAGTTGTATATAAGCTGCTACTAACACAGACTCCCTGGAGTCTGCTTTCAAGTCCCTACTGATCAATAAAGCTGCAGCAAAATATACATCATATACACACAAGGACAAATTTCAAAGAAATAGTAGACATAAATGTACAAATAATAATAGTAGCAATAGCAATAATAATACAAAGACCTATGAAGAGAACAAGGATGCATTTCTTCTTAACCTAGATCAAGGAAAATATTCCTGTTACATATCATTCAGAATGTAAAGGCAATAAAAGAGTAAAAAAGATAAAATCAACTCTATAACAAAAGACACCATAAGCATAGTTAAAAAAATAATAAAAATAGTACTGAGAAACACATTTGTAGCACTTATCAGAAACAAAGGGATAAGCATGCATTCTCCGTTGTTGTTTGTGCAAATGCAATATCTAGAAAAAATATATATGCAGTAACAGTTATCATTTTCACATATGAGAGTCTATTTCAAAGATACCCTGCCAAAATATAAAATGAAATTATAAAGTCTTATTTAATAGCTTTGTAACTAACAGCAAAAGTCAGAAACAACCCACAAATCTACCAATAAGAATTGACTTATGCATATGGCTACATACTGGACAACACGAAAATAGAACAAAGAATGTGATTACTTTCAATTATTTGAATACCTGAAGAAGTGAAAAAAAAGGTAAAGGATGTAAAGAATTATATTTATACATGGACACATTGCTTTGTTTGCATTTGACAATACAATACATGTTTCCTTGCAGTAATGCTCAATAAACTGAGAATATAAAGAACCACTTAAAAATGATGAAGTGTAGCTACAAAAATCTTAGTACTAATATCACATTTTGTGATAAAAGCCTAAATAAGACCATCTCCAAAGATCAGAAACTAGGAAATGCAATCTCAGTATTATATTCAATATTGTATTAAAGTCTCTAGTCAGTGCATTCAGTGTGGAAAAAAAGGAAAATGGGCATGCAGAATGGAAAGGAAAATGTCAAACTATGTAGAAAGCTGGTAGAATCTATAATACAATAAAAACTAGTGAGTGAGTTTGGAGATTTTATAGAATACAAACTCAATATAATAAAATAAACAGTAATAATTATTTTTACATATTTTCACCAATCAGAAATTGGAATAAGTATTTTTAATTGCCATCAGAAATATTAAACACTTAGAGACAAATATGACAAGACATAAAAGACGTGTGTGTGTGTGGGGGGGGGGAGAGAGAGAGAGAGAGAGAGAGCGCGCATTGCTAAAAAGCCCTAAATAAATGAAGACTCTATCATTCATGGCTAAGAGGACTCACTATCATTCAGATGTCATTTTATTTTAATACAAATCAATCTTTAGGTTTTATACAATCCAAATCAAAATCTCTGCAGGCTGTTTAAAAATAATGACAAATTGATGCAGGATCTAGTATAGCCAAAAGAATAGTAAAAAAGAAGAGTAAGTTAGGGGAACTAACACTTCTTGATTGCATCACTTATAATAAACCTCATGTAATTAAGACAGCATGGTACAATATATCAGTTAGGTAAATAGAATAAATATAAATAGAGTCTAGAAAAAGATCCACACGTATATCGCTAATTGATTTTCAACAAAGATTTAATGGTAAGTCAGCATATAAAGAGAACAATTTTGACAAATAATGTGGAGAATAGATAATCCATATAAACCCAGGGAAAAACTAATTCATAATTGCACCATATAAAAATATCAATTCAAAATGGATACTACATAGAATGTAGTGGTAAAATAAAATGATTCAATTTATAAAATAAGTGAAAAATACTGTCATCTTGGATTAAGAACTATATTTTAGATATAATACCAAATATATGACCCATAAAAAATTAGTAAGTTGAAATTTATGAAAGTTAACAAAAATTTCCTGTTCTTAACAGATACTTTTAAGAGAATGAAAAGTCTAGTAATATATTGGAGAAAACATTTGCAATGTGCAAATCTGAGAAAAGGATTTGAAGCCAGAATTTAAAGAATCACAAAACACAATAATACAAATAAAACATCAAGATAATGAAAAATGAGCAAAAGATTTTACAATATTTGATTAAAGATATGAAGACGACATATACACACATGCAAAAGATTCAAAAGCCTTAATCATGAAGGGAATTCAAATTAAAACCATGATAACATACATATCTATTAGAATATCTAAACTTAAAACAATTGAATATACCAAGTGTTTGGAAAGATATTGAGGAACTGTAATTCTCCTACACTGATGGTGGGAATGTAAAATTTCTTTCAAAATCACTTTGGAAAATGGTTTGGCAATTTATGAAACAGTTAACTGTATACATACCATATAATATAGCATTTCTACTTCTAGGTATTTATGCAAGAGAAATAAAAGCATATTTCCAAATGAAATGTTGTACACAAATGTCCATACCAGCTTGATTTAGTAGCCACAAAATGAAAACAACTTAAAAGTCTATAGGTTGGTGAATGAATAAAGAAATGTTAGACACACACACATACTTTTTTTTTTTTTTTTTTTGCATAGAACTGAGGAATAGGCCAGAGGTGCAGGGGTTGAGAGGATTCACAAGAGACAGAGTGGGGAGCAGGACAGGCAGATATACTGAAATACACTGCAAAGGGGAGCAGAGGACCAGACAAGAGAGGTCTAATGTGCCATATATGCGTTGGCTCTGTGGCTAGGCATTGAACTCAGATTGTACTAGTGATAGCACTGACTTAACACCATGGCCACCAAGGAGGCCCCAGAAATATATCTTTCCTATGGAATACTGCTCAGCAATAAGAAATGTGAACAGACACTAAAGCATGGATCAATCTCAAAGCAATCACTCTACATAGAAGTCAAACTCAGAAGATTAATTACCATATGATTCCACTGACATAAATTCTTTAAAGACAAACTAGAGCAACAGAAAGAGATCAGTAATTACCTAGCAAAGGGGAGAAGGAAGGGAGAGGATTCATGGCAAGATTGGAAGGAGATAATATTGGGAAAAGGGAATAGTGGAAAAGGAAACTTTGGGGAGTGATGATTACATTCCATCTTTTGATTATGTTGGTCCTCTCATGGATTTGTACTTATATTTGTATTGAAACTTATCCAAGTGTACACTTTAAATATGTGAGGTTTTGTAAATGTCAACTATGCTTCAATAAAGCTGAAAAAATAAAAAATAAAGATGAAAATGATACAGAGGGCCTCCCCAGTAGTGCAGCAGTTAGGCGCTGCGCTGTGGAGCTGTCAGCAGTGGCAATGCGAGTTCGGCGCCCGGCCAGGGAGATTCACACATGGCACAGCAGACCTCCCCTGCCTTGCCCACTGCTCCCCTCAGCAGTATATTTCCGACGATCTGCCTGTTCTGCTCCCCACTCTGTCTCTGGTGAACCCTCTCACCACCCCACGCCTCTGGTTGGTACCCAGCTTGTATGCATAAATAAATAAATCTTTAAAAAAAAGTGTAGGGAAACAAAAGACACAGGAAAGACGTCAACATTTATCCTACATTTTCTGTGCAAGCTATTTCAGGATTATGAAATAGATCAACCTGAATATGAAAAGTTATTCTTTATAGAAAGCAAAATTTCAGTGAATAAATGTGAAATAACTGTTTCAGGCAAAGTTCATTAGTGAATGAAACCATGAACTAAAAGATTAATGGAGAACTTACCAATGTGGGTTTAGGATGAAATGGTTTGACCTACTGTTCAATCTCAGCATCACTAAATGTAGAACAGTGAGATAGAATATGCTTCATGATGTATGAAATATTTAACATTACCAATAAATATTCTTGGATAAAAAAAGTTAAACCTGAATCTATTCAAGTCTATACCCATGATTCTTTACAGGAAATGCAGGAGAAAGAAGTTAAATGACACCACAAAAAAAGCAAACAGTTAAAACTAGAAACTAGGACATCCTACAAATAACTGAAGCTAATTATTCACAAGTTAATGACATAAAAAGGAGGAACTGTAGATTTAAAAAGCATGAGGCATAAAAATGAAATGCAATTTAAGAACTTATTTCAGATTCTGATTTTTATAAACATTTTTAAACATGGCTATATATTAGATGAAGCAAAATATTATCATTAACTTTTTTGGATATAAAAATTGGCCTTGTGAACATGTAAGAAATTGTCCACATTTTAAAAAGATGTCCTAAGACATAGGAATGAAATGATATATAGTCTTTAGAATAGTTTGGAATAGTTGCTGTAGAATAGTTGACAACATAGCACAAAAGGATTGGATGAGGCAAGGACAGAATGGCAAAATTTAGGCAGTTCTTTCACCTAGCTGGTGATTCCAGGGATTCATAACACCGCTGTGCATGTTTTTCAGTGTGTGTGTTTGTGTGTGTGAGAGAGTGTGTGTGTGTGTGTGTGTGTGTGTGTGCGTGCACGCACGCACATGATAGGTATAGGGGACTGTATTTGTTACCTGTTGCTACTGAAACAAATCCCAGAAAATGGAGCGGCTTAAATCAAACCACTTTTACTGGAGGTGAGAAGCCTGACATGGGTCTGTCAGGCTGTATTTCTTTGAGAGGCTGGAGGGGAGAATCTACTTCTTTTGCTTTGTCCAGTTTCTATTGGTGCCCCATTTTCCTGGATTCCCAGCCACACATCATTCCCTCCCTTTTTTTTCACCTTTAATGAACAGCTCTACTGAGGTTTAATCAACAAAAAATATATTCCACATATTTCTCTTTTTAGAGGTTCATTTTATTTTTTTCTCAAATTATGTTTATTGAAAGAAGTTGGTTTACATCATTCTACCTAATTTAGGGGTCAAAGATTTAAAACTCTACAAATTTACACACCATGCCCACATTAAATGTCTTTAAATAAAAAAATCAAAATCTTCTGAAAACACAATATTCTTCCTGGCTCCTCTATTTAAACTGGCTTCAGTCTATTTTTAATTGTTTGCTCTTTCTAACTTTGTCACTTTCCCTTCTTCTCCAATCTCAGGAATAGACCAAATCTGGTATTTATCTGAAAGCTGCTGAAACCATCTATATTTAAAGGCGGCTGCAGAGTGAGTATCGATGTAGCTGCATAGGAATTTGACTTGCCCGTTTTATGGAGATTTTCCATTCTTATCACCAAAGGGAAATACAGAAACCTATTCAGACTCTGTTAAGTCCCTATTTATTCATTCAGCATATTTCTAAAATAGTACATAGATGTGAATTAGATATTCTGGGAATTTTTTACCATAAAAGTCATGAGCAACTTTCAAAAGTTTGAACAAAAGTACCCTGAAGCATGACTCTTATTTTGCCTTCTATCTCCAAATTATTACATATTTCCATTGAATATTACTATGGATATTGAAGATATTGCGACTAAATGTACATTAATTGTGTTTTTAAAAAGCCATGTTCTTTCTAACATAACATCAAATAATCATATTTTATTTCTTTCAAATAGAGGACAGAAAATTTCTAAGAGAATTTATTAAAAAAATACTGCTCAAATTTTTTTTCAAATTCTTTAGGGTCAGTCACTTCCCGCATTCTTGCCATTATCTTTGACTACAACAGTAACATTTATTAAGTTGATATACACATCTCTAACTCATATACTCTACAAATATATTTCATGTTTAATGTATGAAGAAATATTAAGTAGGATTTATCATTTTAAAAAAAAATTGAAATGCATGGAATTCTCCAAAATACTTTTTATTTACTTTGCAAGAAAGGAGAAAACTGTAAGATTTAGGTACATAAAAGGCACTATAAATGTGATTTATTTTCATGTAATTAATGAAGCACAGAGCAAATGCAATTATTAAATTTGGTAGGTAATTAGACTAAAATATGATTCCTATCTAAAAAGTAAGTCTACTGACTAACCCTCAAAACCACACACAGCAGAAATTGTTTCTTATAGATACATTTTAATTGTATATACTTTGTGTATAAAACAATCCCACCTTTGACAGATTTTGCCGTTATTTCTCACCAATTATTCATAAGTACTAAAATACATCAATCTAACTACTTCTACTAAAAGAAATTAGGAATTTTTTTGTCCAGTATACATATTCAAAAAAATGAAAGAATGCGTCTCCTAGTGTCTGCTGCTTTTTTTTTTATTCACATCTGAAACAAATTTGATTCTATACTCACAGTGGAAATGAGTATAGACAAAGAAGTAAGGGAAATGGCACATTTTTGAAGCTTTCCTCCTACTTTTATAAAAATCTGCCAGAATAAGCTCTAACACAAGGCCTCACTAACCAGAAGCTTTGCAATTATTCTATGTTATTCAATAATTTTTTTCATTTGCTCTAATCATTGAACATCGCAAGTATTTTCATTTCTTCAATAGAGGTCAACAAGTAAATTTGAACTACCACAAGAATAATGAATGTTATTTGTGGACTGCTTAATTTGTGACACACATTAGGTATAACACACTCACCTCTCCACAATCTGAGACAGACTTACTGTTCTCATTTTACAATGCTGATGATAGTTGTGCTGCCTGACTAGGAAAAAAAAAAAAATCTAAAAAACAAAACCCACATGCTTAAGAAGCACTCTTCAATCACAACCCTACATACAGGAGCCTCAGTGTTCAGCCACCACCAGGCCCTGACTTCCAGGTAGTAGAATGAATGTCCCTCAAAAAACAACAGTAAATAATATAGAGATTCTACTTCCTACACACCCAGAATAAGGGAGGAAGCAGCACATACAGCATTTGCAAATTTCTTTATCTCAGACTCAACCTCCTCACTTATAAAATGTAAGAAAACATCTAACAGTGCTGTTAAAAGATTACATGAAACAGTGTATGTGAAATGCCTGTCACATAGTAGGCACTCCAAAAATATTCATTGCTCTCTATTTCATGAATTCATAAAAAGGAAGCAATTCAGAACCAAGGAAGGCATTCTGAAGGCCAACTTAATTAAAAAATATATATTTGGTGACTTTGATTTATAACCAAGTGAGTTTCAGTTTGAAGAATAAAATACTTCACATTCTTAATAAAAAGTCTAAAAAATCTCTAGTACACAAAAAATCACTCTTAACAAAATTACTTTAATGACTTGTGGTAAATGCTCTCTTGAATATCGGACAATTTGGAGAGTAGCAAAGTGCTTTATTTTTACAAGGATCATTTGTTCTGTATTTGACAAAAATGATGAACATTTCATTCTGTTTTACTTTTAAATGGGTATTATTGTCTTTGTTACTTGACAATGTCAAGTAAAATGTCACACCAATCAGAGAAGCTCATTCATACTTAATAGGTAGACTGCAAAACAGAATGTACCTTTGACTGATTTATGGCTTGAAAATCCTACATAAACAATGTTGATATTTCCATTTTTACCGAGTATCAGCACAAGACATTTCACAACTGTTGTTTAAGCAAAACACAACTGTTCACTGCTATAAAAAAAAACAGTAGCAAGAAACAGAATGTTGATTTTTTTTAAAGACTATTTACTGAAAATGGGGAGTTATAACAGTAGTATGCTCTAACCTTTAACTTGGTAAACTTTATGTTCATTAACTATCAAAATATACAATTTGTATTTGAAGTTCTTGGAACTGAGGGCTAAGATTTAGAACATTTTGCGGGACAATGTTTATTAACTATGTTTTTATGAGTGAAACTAGTAATTAGCATATGAACTTTATAAGTATAGATACTAAATGTTCTTTCTTTGTCAAAGACTTGCTAGAATATTCTCCTGAACTTCATATTCTAAATATCTTGATGTTGCTTATTCTCATTTAAATGTTAATATGGTCAGCAAGTTTAATTGCATAACACCTTTCATATCAAGCTCAGTTCCAATTAATTACTTCAAAAGAGGGCAAAGTTTCTAAATATCTTACAGCTCTAGTGTTGCTTTATAATCATGTAAACAGACTTCAAATACACAGAGAAAATGTTATGAGAAGTAATTGCTCTAATCCTCTCTTCTTGATTTATCTGTTAAGAATAATCTTTCTGTTTTTGTGTTGGAACTATGTTTTAAGAGGGGTTTGTGTGTGTGTGTGTGTGTGTGTGTGTGTGTGTGTGCATGTAGGTGCATATGTGTACACACAGGCACATACATTTTGCTGCTCAGTAGTAGCAGAATTCAGGAGAAAATGCATTATCTTTGAGTTCCAGCAAACTCAGACAGATTTATGGTATGTATCTGTGTGCTCAAGCATATCAAGACCTACATAAAAACCAATGCATTCCCTCAAAATCATTTAGTAATCTCTCTTACACCCTATCTCCTTATCAAGGAGAAATACCCCACAACCATCACTAAAGCTTCAAAGCCTATCATTTAGAACAAATCTCTAGGCAATGCCTTGCTTTTAATATCAGAGGCTTATTACTTTGCTTTACATATAGACACAAATATGGAAATCTGTATTTTAAAAACCTATGCTTATATGGATATACACAACTGAAGCAAAGGCTATTAAACATCTTTGACTTTTTAATTGCAATCTCTCTGTTTTATGTCTTTTTAAAAAATCTGTTAAACTCACTGACAGGAGTGTCAAATAAAGGTCAGACTAATACCTGAAAAGGTACAGAAATGGATTTGGTGGGGGCAAACTGATTAAACTAAGTCAGCTTAATTCAAAGCAGCATGAGCAACAGATGCTGTTGCCTTTGTTTATTTTCCCTTGTTGCCAGATGGAAAGGGAGAAATAAATACTAGGACAGAAAAGAAAGCTGCTGAATTGTGTTTCTACTCCATCTTAGTTTGCAGCAACATTTCTACATGCAAAGTAGTCTCAGCAAAGTGGTTCATTTTGGAGTGGACCATTCTACCTCAGTAAATAACTTTCACTTGGAAATAGAGCCATCACTAGGATGAAGTCACCTACATAAACAATGTAGTTATTTTTTTCAAATGAAAATGAACTAATTATAGTGTATTTCTTTTGAGGGGGGATAGCAAGGGGTCTTTTAAGTCAACTATAACAGCTATGCATTCCCACACTGGACTGTGTTTTTTTGATGACAAAGATTCCATATCATTTCTAAGTTTATTTTTTCACAAACTCACATTACCTGGCATACATACTAAGTGAATGACAAAAATTCAACACAGAATCCATCTTAGTTTTTCTATATCATTGAAGAGTTATTGAACAACCACTTCGAGCTTGTCATTATTATACTGTATCCTGAGAAAAGTCTTCTTTTTCATTTCCTTTTGTAATAGCAATCCTGAAGTCATGCAACCAAAAGGGAATCCATTAATTTTGAATTTGATTATTTCTGGAGGAACTGGCTTGTGTGAGGAAATTTTACCACTGGAGATACAGTAGTAAAGAAAATGTTTTTAAATGTCTGATCTCATTGGGGATATGTTAAAAGCAACAGAGGTAAATAAATTAATAATTTAATGTCTTTGTCTAGCCTGAGATTCCTAGAAAAGAGAGTCTGCATCAAAGCATACCCACTAATTCTCTGAGAAGTGTTAAACTAGACCAATAAGATAGAAGTCAAAGTTGCATGTGTTAGGGAAGATGGGAGCAAATAAAAGGTGAAGTATTGCTGAGCTGGACAGTGCTTCATGTTCATGATCATTTGGTTACGAGAGATATCTGCCAGCTTCAGGCTTCTCCTGTTTTCTCTTTCTCATTAGGGGGCAAAATTATCCCCTATCCCTGGTGGTGCTGGTGGTGGCCGTGGTGTCACGGTGGTTCAATTCCTCCTACACTACTTTTAGATTACCTGGCCTTTTAGAGAAGCTGCTGGGAAACCAGAACACATGTCTCATGCTTTGGAGCTACTTTGGGGTTTCGGAATGGTGGTAAGAGCCAGAGTCTCTATGGGTCATACTGATTGGTCTTAAGTGCATTATAAATACTTTACAAACACAGAATTTGCTCCAGTGGTGGACCTATAATCCAAATCAGTATATTATTCTTTTCTGAAAAGGAGAAATCTCATTTAGGACTAATTTGGGGTTGACGATGCAGTCCTTGGGGAGTGTATGGTTCTTTCTTTGGTGGAAACCATCTACAGCCAGGAAACAAAAATGAGACAAATGGATGAAAAGAATTTAAATGGTCTTGTGTCTCTGTTATTTCTTTGAAGTAGTGGATAACCTCTGGTTCCAATGGTTTTACCCTTTGATTCAGTCAGCCATCTCAAAATATTTACTAGACCACTAGCTGTTTTGAGTTGGGATTCTGTCATTCATAACTGTAATAAATCCTGCCTGATGCATCATGTATTATTTTCTTCACTTTTTAGACAACAAAATGGAGACATTAAGTCATTTGCCTAGCATCATTGATTTAGTTGTTATTTTGACAAAATTATAGCAATCACTCTAGCTTGTAATGTCATTGATGCAATCAATTGTTCCACATTTACTGAGGATTACAACATAGAACAGTACATAAGGACACTAAGTTATACTGAGCATAAATTATACTGACAATTTATTCAAAAATACTTTTATATATTCCAGAGTTTGGGGCTTATCATTAAGAATGCAAATAGACATTTTTAGGAATTTGTAAAAATATGCATTTTATCATTCTATTTGTAAGTTCTTAAAGAATGAGAACTAATATTTAACCTACTGTAGATAGACATCATACTTACATATGTCATATCTCTAAACATTCTTGAGCTTACCAACAATTATGTCATTCCTTTTCTTTAAATGTGGAAACAGACCCTCAAGATGGTTGAGTAAATTTCTGAAAAGATGCTAGTGTTTCAAGAACATCACGATAAGAGTCTAGACGCATCTGATCCTGGACCCTTTAACCATTAAACCATGAAACAAAATAATAATCTTATATTTATGCCACTATTGTCTTCAAATAAATGGTAATTTTAGGAAATTCAGTGTATTTGGAAGTGAATCATAAACAGTTACAAATAAATTACAATCAGGTCATATACCAAATAACATCTCTCTTGTAGACAACAAAGGAAATACAAACTTAGGATAAACTGTGTAATAGCTTACCCTAGATTTGTACACATGCCTTCTGCAAACTCTAAATATTTTAAATTCCATTTGAAAATACTTTTCTCAAATGTATGTAAGCCACATACAATATACTAGGGCTAGAAGAAAAGAAACCGGTATTTATAATCATATGTCAATGAAAAACTAATGAATTAACATACACCAGACGGTCTCCTTTCTTTTCTACAGTATCCAATTACTCTAAATATATTAGTGCATATATTAGCATAATTATTTCACATATTACAGAGTGCTTTTAAATACCCAAAGAAAACATGTACTTTCTATAGTTTATCATTCAATTAATTGAATATTTTAATTCACTGAATATACACTTATATATTTAAGTGTTAGAAAAGTATAACCTCAGCTAAGTTAAATATATATGTAAGTGTTGATAAATACTGAGAGAAATTTCTATATTTTGTTTGCTTGTAAGATATTTTAACGCACTCATCTCCTCAAAAATGCCATACAATATTTTGTTCAAATTTTCTTCAAATATATTCCAAAGCTTATTACCGTGGTTCACAGAATAGACTAAAATAGGGAGGGCAATTGTATCTAATTATATGATGAAAAGGAAAAATTTAAACGTGACACAGTTTCACCTCCAGATGTATAGACAAACATGAGGGGAAAAAAAAGAAGAGAAACACCTATACATATTAATGAGAAACCAACATCTAATCACATCCTATTCTCTCATACCAGTTCAATCAACAAATTGATACAAAAAATAATTTCACAATTTAGGAACTCTTATTGTTTGTAAACAAATTCAGTTATATATCTTTGAAAACAATCAGACTTAATAGTTTAATATTTTGTCAAAGCAAATATAATTGATTTGTATAAGTTACAAATAAAAATAGAAATAATTTGGAAAATGTTAAGAAACATAGAACAAATGTATCAAATTATCTCTACACTCTAAATAGAAGGAAAAGGAAAGAAACAGTTTTGATACAAATAAATACAAAAATATATACCTACTTATATAGATATATTTACCTTTTGGGCTATGAGATCTTTAAAAACTGTTTAGCAGTGTTCAAGTTGTTCAAATAATCTGTCAAATCCATCATTAACGTTGTTCGCTAAGTATCTCCTGTTCTTAATGAACCAAACACAAGGTAGGATTGCTCTTCCTATGTCTCTTGTGGTTGGAGTACAGCGGAGCAGTAAGTATGAGAGGGGTACATGTGATTAACAGGGCAAATGAACTTTGAGGAGATCAGAGCACATAATAGCTGGTGAGAGACTCTCTTTCTAGGAGACTAGCTATTTTCAAGCTGGAACCACAATGTGGGATCCAGCGTGATTGGTCAAGGCTGGGTCACAGGACGAAGAAATACAGAGCAAATTGGGGCCTCCCTGGTGGAGCAGCAGTTAAGCACTGCGCTGTGGAGCTGTTGGCAGAGGCGATAGGAGTTCGACGACTGGCCAGGGAGATTCCCACATGGTACAGCAGACCTCTGCTGCCTTGCCCACCTCTTCCCTCAGCAGTGTACTTCCACAAATCTGCGTGTTCTGCTCCCCACTCTGTCTCTGGTGAACCTCTCTCCCCCCACGCTTCTAGCCTGTACCCCGGCTTGTATGCATAAATAAATAAATCTTCAAAAAAAAAAAAAAAGAAATATAGAACAAATCCCTCAGCTGAGCTGTAATGGAAATGTCAATTGAAATAGATATATATTTACAATTAATATGAAGATTTCAGAATTCTTACTAATGCAGCTTGAATTATCCTATTCTGATTGATACAGAAATAAGCATTTCTTCTTTTCCAATAGAAAAATTGGGATAAAAAGCAAGGAAAATATGAATGGTTACAGATTCACTTCCAAAGTATGTTTTAAATATCCTAAGATCTGGGCCTCCCCGGTGGCGCAGCGGTTGGGCGCTGCGCTGCGGAGCTGTCGGCAGCGGCGATGCCAGTTAGACGCCCAGCCGGGGAGAATCCCATATGGTGCCGCAGACCTCTCCTGCCTCGCCCACTGCTCCCCTCAGCAGTGTATCTCTGATCTGCCTGTTCTGCTACCCGCTCTGTCTCTGGTGAACCCTCTCACTGCCCCACACCTCTGGCCTGTACCCCAGATTGTATGTATAAATTAAAAAAAAAAATATATATATATATATTAAATATCCTAAGATTGCCTTTCAGTACTGTTCAAGGCTAGCATAGGAGAAAACGGCAATGTTGAGATCTTGGAAGAAATTAAGCCATGGTTCCACCCTATGCTTCAACACAAATAAGTATGCCCCCAATGACCTCAACACACTTCAAATGTCTGACCTTAAAGGACTTTGAGAGTAGGCAACCTTTAAGTAATCAATAAATATTTGGTTTCTATAAAATTAGAATTTAGAGATACTTTCTAAAAATAAAAACATTCATCAGGCTGGCTGTTTTATCATCTTTGGCAAGCATAACACAGGGGAATATAAATCTAAAGGAGGCTTTCCAAAGGCTTGAGACTTGCCAGAAGAGGTGAAGTTTTCCCAAATGTGAACATTGGGTGAAAAGAGATGTATTTGAAGGCAGCCAACTTGGATTTTAATTTCTAACAGACTTGGGAAATTGGAATAATTATGGAATACTTGACAATGATCTGAATCCCATTCGCTCTAAACATCAAAGAACCTTACCTTCCCTGGGCAAATTCACTCTCCTTTGTACCCTTAACTTTTCTCCTCCGGGGGCTTCATATAGTTTTTTCTTCTCAAATTGCTATGTTTTAGATAAACAAATCCTTCCTCAACTTTCTTCTTGTCATTGCTCTGTTCACCCTTCCAATCTCTAATCATTAACTTTTGAGCCCCAATTTTTCAAAGCTGACTTATCTTTGAACACTCTTCTTTGAACACTCACTATAAATTTTCTCACCTCCATGATGCTAAATTGAATAGATGATTTCC
Organism: Scalopus aquaticus; assembly: GCA_004024925.1. Classification (NCBI taxonomy): domain Eukaryota; kingdom Metazoa; phylum Chordata; class Mammalia; order Eulipotyphla; family Talpidae; genus Scalopus; species Scalopus aquaticus. The sequence continues at coordinate 74,312 of PVIJ01001144.1, read as the reverse complement.
AGAATCTCCTGTCTAATCTTTCAGTGATATTTAAGTGTTATCATTTGCTCTTTCGAAGCAAAGCACTCTTTGCATTTATTCTGTGGTGATACCTCAAGGCTTTCCAAATAAGGAGGGCTTAGAAACAAAAATTTGATCATAAAAATATGGCTAGAAGATATGCATTGTAGTTAGATTTGCATAGTAACTCTCCATGTACTGAAGAGCAAATTTCCATCTCAAAAATAATATGGGGCCACAGGAGCAATGGGGATGGGAAGAACACACTGCCAGGGCTTTGGTGACACACACACCATCCTGATTTTCCTACTGTCTCTGTGATTAGCAATCACAGAATCCTTTTCAGACTCCTCTTTATTACTTCTACCTTAAAGCTAGTGTTCATAATTCTAGTTCCTCTAACCATTATGCCATTTACCCCCTGACCCAGTCCCATAAAAGTTTTAACTGAAATGAAAGTGAATTAATACCTTTGAGCCACTTTAGAATTTTTTAGAAGGGAGAAGGTAATTTATTGGAATGACACAAAGACATTTAATGAACACTAGTGCAGGTCTTGCTACTGTTCTAAGGACTGCAGCCAGGAAGGAGAAGCAATAGGTACAGTAGCTTACTCCTGCCTCGCCCTGGACATTGAACTCAACTTCCTCACATGCATTTGGTGGGCTTGCTCTGTTGTCTATGTCTATTGTACAAAGGTAGGTGCCATGGAACGATTTCTTAATTTTTTTTTTAATTTACTCAGTGATTCTATTACCAACACAAACTGGCTGACCTCTGTAATCCTACCCCCATTTCACAAGAGGGAATTTCACTACATAGATTGTCTCCTTTACCTATAAAAATCAGTCTGCTCTGATATTTAAAAAGCATTTATTTCCCTAATTTTATTATTCTTGAGTTACAGATTCCCAAGAAAATCTGGCTATAATGTAGTTCAACTTTTAAATATCTCAGATATTTCATCCTGAATAAAACCTTCTCACACATCCTGAATAAAACCTATCCTATGCAAAGGGAAAGAAAAATATAGTATCAGAACTAAGTTTAGCTTCTCCAGTGGCTGGTTTTATAAGGCATTTCAATCAAGAAAAACATTTTTTTTTCTTTTCAGGCAGTTGAACCAAGTTAAAAGCAGAGAAACATGAAGATGCAGCTTCCCCGAGTTCAATCCATGTCTACAGTTGCTCACTACACTAGAAGTGATCCCTCTGCTCCTGCAATTTAATAAAGGTAGAAAAGATTGAATTTCCTAACTTCACCCAAGTCAATTAATCAGCCAGCAAATTAAAGTCAGCTGTGGATTGAAAACCTCAGTCACAGTTTGGACTTACTACCATCCGTTACATTATTGACAAAGAAAATCAGATTTATAGATAGCAGCAAGGCATTCAGACACTTTTGGAAATGAATATGATCCTTCATATTACTTTCCTCAGATTTCCTGCTGTGGACTTACCCTCACACATCATTACTGAAAAAATACTGTAAGTGTGGCCTTTATAAGTCCAATTGCTACAGACTTGTAACAATTTATTATAGTTTTAGTTATAATATTGTAAACTTTGTGCTATCAAAGGAAATTTTCTTGTCTAAAATATCATGCTACTACGTATCAGATATCTCTCTTATAAAGTAACTATTATAGTCTTAAGTTAATTAAAAACAACAAAAAAAAATACACAGAACCTTAATATTACACTTTTCAATATCTAAATTACCCAGGTTTAAGCTTTCACTACCACTATGGCTTTGCAGAATCCTGGAATTATATGCTTAAAGGCTATTTGTATTTTTTTCTGAATTGGTGTCTACTACTCCCCAGTAGCTGTCAGATGGGGTATGGTAACACATCAAATTTAATGACACTAATTACACCTAAAAGGCTTTTGTAGAAAGCATGCTGGTATTTTATATATTTTGTTCATAACCAAATGATTTTGAAGAGGAATTCAGCACTCTTAGGCTTATAAATTGCATGATTACACCTTTGGTCATCTTAAATTTCCATAATCTGAATGTATATCAATGGTAGACCAAAACCACTGGAATTAGTTAGTAATAACGGTACTTTTGAACAACTCTATTCCTACCTGTATATTTGCTGCACATATTAATGACCTTTTCACATACTCTCATTGATGTACTGTTTTTGGACGTGCATATTTTAACTAATGGAATCACAGCAAGAGGAGAGAACAAGAATCTAGAATCAAAGTGAAAAATTCTATTTCACTACCCAGAAATCTAAACTAAATTATGTTCTCTGCTACACTATTTCCTTATTTATGGGTTTACTCAGATACCTATTACAGTATGCCACACATATCTATGTATTTTTAAAAAAAAAATACAATTCCGTGTCATAAAAAAACACAAGAATGTGATGCAACATTGAAAATTACTATACATTTTAACAGTGAGCCATTTTCTGATTCTTATTCATGAAATTTTATAAAGGCATGGTTAATCCCAAGGTATGAGCAATGATAACAAAATGAAATCAGAAATCATATTCTTGTATTTCTCTGTATTAATCTATATCGAAAGCAACTACCACTGTCAAGAAACTTAAAATAAATCCACTTAAGTATAAGGTTCAGATCACAGAAATAAAATAGTTAGAACTAAATTCCCCAATTCTGGAAAAATAATGCATAATGGAAAGAACTGCTGCATTATTTCCATGTGCATTTTAAATTTAGATAAAATATGTTTATAAAAGTTAAATCGAATCCATGTACTTAATATACTAATGTAATTTGAAGACCTAACAGAGACCCCATGTATCATTACTCATGCTTACTAGAAGAAAACAAAACTACAAAAGCAAAGGTAGACCTTTAAACATATGGTTTACTGGACATCCACATGCAAAAAAATAAAATAGTAAATCTAGATACAAACTTTACAACCTTAGCAAAAATTAACTCATAATGTATTTTATATCAAAATACATGATCTATGAAACTCCTGCAGGATAACATAGACAAAAAGCTCAAAACCTGAGAAATAGTCATGGCCTCTGAGACACAACATGAAAGCATGATCCATGGAAGAAATTATCGATAAGATAGACATCAGTAAAATTAAAATTTTCTGCCCTACAAAAAACAATGTCAAGAGAATGAGAAGACAAGCCACAGACTGGAATAAAATATTTGCAAAAGATACATCTGATAAAGGACTATCATTCAAAGTTAAGAAAAAATCTTAAAACAAAACATAAGAAGAAAGACAAAGCAACCCAATTTTAAAAAGTAGGTGAAATGATTTTATATCTTACCAGAAAGGATAAACATATGGTGAGTAAGTATATGAAAAGGTGCTATCTGTAATATGTCCTCAGACAAGTGTAGATCAAAGTAATGAGATACCATGACACACCTATTGGAATGGCCAAAATGTAGAACACTGATAACACTAAGTGCTGACAAAGATGTAGAACAGGGAATTTTATTAATATTGCTGGGAATGAAAAATCATACATTTTGAAAGGCAGTTTAGCTATTTCTTACAAAACTAAGTTTACTTTGACCATACAATCCAAAAATTGTGCTTCTTGGTATTTACCCAGAAGAGATGAGAACTTACATCCACAGAAAATTCTGTACACAGATATTTGTAGCAGCTTAATTGATAATTACCCAAACTTAAGAACAGCCAAGATGTCTTCCAGTAGATGAATGGATAACAATAGTCAGAACTCAAAAGAAATTTGCTATCAAATCATGAAAAGACATGGAGGAAACATAAATGCAAAATATTAAGTGAATGAAGCCAATCTGAGAATATACATACATTAACACACACACATATTCTAACTACGTTTTTCATTTTAGAAGTCTATGAATTCTCTGTGATCTGTACTGAGCTCTGCTAAAAGCACAAGTTGAAAAGAGCATAAGGAATTCATTTTTAAAAACTATTCACACTGAGGTCCATGGGGGCCAATCTTTAATATCCTAACAGATGGTTCTCCACAATCCGCTGTGAATGTCTGACTTTTCTAGTCAAATAAATTTCTAGCTCTTGAAATCTACCGTGTCTGAGATTATTTTTTTTTCTTTTAACATGATTTCAATCTAGTCTATCTTCCACAATGGTAACTATTGTGTTTCATTTACATGCATCTTCTATCTTTGGAATCATCTATAATATCCTATTCTGTTCCTCCCGTCACCCCAGCAACTTTTCAATATTTTAAGACAGTTGTTGTGAATTCCGTTGTACCTGAAGGTCTATGCATTCATACTCCAACTTCTGGAAATATTAACTCCTGTTAGAAATCCCAATCCTGCCCCTCCTGAGTAATGCATTTGGCCACATGGAACCCAATTATTGAGAAACTGCCCACAGATAGTAGCAAGCTGTTGCAGAGAATCAAAGACCCAGCCTCTATGCTACAAATTGGAATGACTATACAAATTATCTCAGATTCAAGGCTCTGCACAATAAGGACTGTTCTCAGTTGAAAGTGCATTTAAGATCAACTTCTCCTACTCCTCACTCCAGTGACTCTTGCATCTTTATAGTTTTATTTCATAAGCCCACTCCTCAATAAATCTCTTGCAAACAAGTTCCCATCTCAGAATATGTTTGGAGAAAACCCAATTTAACACTCCAACCCTGGACTTTTCTAAGATATACAGAGAGCAAAGAAAGTTAGAGAAAAAAACATATTGTTACAAGAGGACATTTTACCCTAACCTTAATATGAAAACTGAATGAATCAAGTTGAACTGCTTTTACTTTTACTAATGGTAGGCCTAATGTTTATAACGGAGTTCAAAGCCAGCAGCTTCTATTGTTCCATTGCTTTTGAGAAAAGACATAAATCTATTTTGCTATACCTTATGAAACAGAAAAACCTATCCTACTGCATCAAACTGAGACATTTTTACACAATGAAAAAAAATTGTCACTAATATGAAAAGACATTCTACTGAATGGGAAAACATATTTACACATCATACAGCTGATAAGGGGCTAGTATTTGTGTTATATTTCCAATATATATGAAGGAATTACACAATTCAACAACAAAAAATTAAATAACCCAATTAAAAAATGGACTGAATAGACACATTTCCAAAGAAGACATGCTAATAAGTCACAAAAGATGAAAAAAAAATGCTCATCATCACTTATTATCAGAGAAATGCAAATCAAATCCACCACAATATACCATCCCATACCTGTGAGAATGTGAAAACCAGAAGCAAAAGAATCAACAACACTAATTTAAAAAGATATATGCAATCCTGTGTCTATTATATACAATAGCCAAGATAGAAAAACCCTAAGTTCTCAAGGAGGGATGATGAGATAAAGAAGATGTGGTTGGTATATATACACAATAAAATGCTACTCAACTGCAAAATCATAATACTCAGCTATGAAATCTTGTCATTTATGACAATAGTGATGGGGAACTAAGGGGAAATATGTTAAGCAAGATAAGTCAGGAGAAAGACAAAAACTAGATGATTTCACTTATATATGGTATAGTATGAAACAAAGCAAAGAAACAGACACAACTAAGTCAAATAAACCCTAGGATTCTGATGACAGAAATTACCGGGGTGGGGGGTGGTGGTGAGGAGTTGTGACAAAGGGTGGAAAGGGCGTAGTGAAGCGTTCTTGGTGCTGTGGTGTGGTAACATATATATGAAGAGGTGTGAAACTGTATTTCTAAAATAGACTGTGTTGTAGATCAATGCTTCCATGATGAAAATAAGAAAAGTAATTAAAAGAAATGGAAAAACGTGTCCTAGATAGATCAGCTATTAAGAAGAAATTGGCCAATGTTGGCTACTCTAAATCTTCTTAGGGTGGCTCAGCAACCCTTAGCAGCTCTGGGCTATTCTTACAACTCCAAATATATAGAACACAATATTCTTAAAAACAAGCAAAAAGACAGGAAGAGGTCTTAATCAGATAAGATGTACTACCTAGCTTTTAATGTTTGGTTCTCTAGAAATTTATCCCATTCAATGAATATTGTTGGACTTCACATAAATATTAGTATTATGTTACTTGGGAAAATAAAAATAGAGGAAATCTACACAATCCTCTAACAAGCATTTCTAATTACAAAGTCTATTACATAATGCTTTACATATAGAACTGATATATTTTAGTTAGTATTTTCCTTATTAAGAAGAATTTCCCAAATTAGGTATTGATTTACAACACTATATTTTTTATCAAAGTAACATTTTTTTTAATCAAGATAGCACTGGTTTATGCCACATTTACATATTGGTTTATAACACTAATTCAACCTGTAGCATAATATAGGTATTCATATTTTTTACTAAATAATTGAACAGGAAAATTGATAAAAATAAGTGTCTATCGTAGAAATTGGTAACATTGGAACAATCTAAAAATAGATTCACTTATAAGCTATTAGGTATCTGCCAATTTTGCAGAGTCCAATCATCTTCGGACCCAGCAGTGTTTCTATTGTCTTCATAAGAATATTAATTAGAAATTTTATCAAATTACTCCTGAAGTTAAGCTAAATTGCTAGACTTAGTAACATAAATAGATACAAATGGCTGTTATAAATGCCCCCCCAAATTGAGCCCTATGTAGTTACTGGAAACACCGTTTGAATATCACCAGTCAAGTCATTCAATCAGGCAGTCCTATAAAATATCCCTGAAATGTAGTCTACAGATTTACTTGAAAATAATTATATTGTTCCTTTACATTGTTCATGGTGAAATCATGTGGACTAATTGTGCTCACTGATTTTACTTCTAACTATTCTTAAGTAGTGTCAAATTTATAAGAATATCTGTTTTCCTTTTTTGAAAAGAGACTATATACCCATCACCAATATTGGAAGATCTTTCATGTTTCTTATGTTTCTTAAAGATTACTTACAGTGGTTCTGTGGTTAAAATTGCAGCATAATTTTAAGCATTTTGTAATATCTCATCAGATTCTAGGAACTTAATTTAAATAATGATCCATTTTACTTTTTTTGTGCCACTTTGTAAAAGACATTGTCAGTAGTAATCTGCCCAGAGCCCTTCATGTGTGGAGTATGCCTCAAAGCCTCAGGGTTAGTCCCAGCATTCCTCTGTTACTCTCTTCCCTTAGATTGCTAGGTCTAGATTTAGAAATGCCTGGGAAGTTGCAGCTGTCCCTAGACAAAGTATGGTGATACTGTGAAATAAGTCTCTCACTTCTTACTCCAGAATATGACGAGCCCGGGGTTAGACTACGGTGTCTGAAAGAGCCTTCTGTGGGATGAAGCCCAACTTATTTTACAAGGGACTTTGTTGTACTTTACACTTTTATGGTCTTGCTTGGTCTCCTACACCTTCACATGTTGAATGGTGTCCCTCAAGAAGATATGATGAAGTCGAAATCTTCATTACCTCAGAATGTGACCCTATCTTGAAATGGGTTACAGCTCCCTATTTACTGAGATAAGCAAGTTAAAATGAGGTCATTAGTATGGGCCTTAGTCTAATACACCTGGTGTCCTTCTAAGAAGAGGGAATTTGAACACAGACACACAAGAGATGCCATGTAAAGATGAAGGCAGAGATGGGGTGAGGCATCTACAAGCTAAGAAAAGCCAAACATCGCCGGCACACCACCGGAAGCTAGGAGAAAGGCAAGGATCTGATTCTGCTTCATAGTTTCAGAGGAACAAGCACTGCCAACATCTTAATCTCAGACATCTACTCTTCAGAACTATGGGACAATACATTTCTATTAAGTCACTTAGTTTGTAGCACATAGGTATAGAAGCTTTAAGAAACTAAATATTCCATTGTCTGTACCATTTTCTAATTCCCTCCCCTCCACCAGGAACATTTTCAAAAAAATCATTTTCATATGAATAACCACCTCAGTGTCAGTTTATGGAAAATTCAATCTAAGAAAACACTTATGTCTCAAATTATTGGTGTGTTAAAAAGATTATTAGGAGAAAATTTGTAAAGACTAGTTCTCTTACAGAAAAAGGTAGAAGTATTTGGGAATTGAGCATTTAGCCTTTATTCTACCATCTCTGAATATCATACCTTTCTCCTAAGAGATGACAATTACCTCATTAGCTTCAATTCTTATTTTAACAGCAGATTCTAACACTTTTTTCATTCACTCAACTTATTTCTAGATTTAAGTACTTTAATTTTAGTTTTAGAAATTCTTGGTTTCCTTTTGCCTTTGCCATGGTTGTGTGTCCTTCCTTTTGTCCTTGGAAAATGCTTATAGTTCTGAGCTTATTGCAGATTCCCTAAACTGTCACACAGCATCCATTTTTTGTCACCTGCTTTTCTTCCACATTACAATTATGCAGAAATGTATCATCAGAATTTATTTCAGAGCCTTTCAACACTCTGAACACATGTTCACTGCAGAGTTAGAGATGAGATCATAGGTTCACATTTGCCTTTTTAAGATTTCCTAAAGTCAAGAGCATGTCTCTGAATCTACAGAACAATTCTGTCTTTCACCATTCTAAATTCTAATAGGCACAGCCACTTTAACTGAAAGGTTTCTATCACACTCACTTCCCTAGCCAATTTTCTTCCCTCATCTGAATGAAATCCAGCAATTGCCCATTGGTTCCTCATGTAAGATGAAATTGTCAACAAGGTAAATAAATTTATTAGATGCCATCCTTTTAGCAGAATTAAATTTCTAACAGATGTTCACAGAGTTTAAGTCCTCTATTATTTCCATACAGATGGTATTGTGTTAATTTGGAAATCTCTTAAGAATTTTTATCCATAATCTTCATTTGATTGAAGTATATATTGGAGTTATTCTTTCAAAACATATTTATTTTGTACTTACATTGTACTTCCGAACAGCCAGATTTTGGCAGAGTATTAGCCCACTGTGATATTAATTCTGTTTATTTTACTTATTTTTACCTTTTCTCATAGACTCTGCTTCAAAGAACATGTATACAAAAACAAGGCATAAAATTGTAAATTTTCTTTATATGTTCATTTCTATTATCTCTTTCTTTTGAATAAGTGTGTATTCATCTCTGGCCACCATAAAAAGAAATATCATAGACAGAGTCCCTTAAACAATAGAAATATATATCTCAAAGTTCTGGAGGCTGAAATCCAAGATCAGGGTGCTATAATGATAAGGTTATAATGAGGATTCTCCTTCTGACTTGGAGATGGCCTCTTTCTTACTGTGCCTTCACATGGAAATGATGAAGCAAAGTCTCTGGTGTCTTTACAAGACTTTATTGGACTCTCATAATGCAATTCCATTATTGGCTTCATGACCTCCGCTAAAACTAATTACCTTCCAAGATGTACATCTCCAAATATTACATTAGGAATTAGGATTTCAAAATATGAATTCTAGGGAGACAGAAAAATTCTATCCATAACAATGTCACCATTGTTCTTTTTCACATTTCTGCTCTGCCACATCTTCCTATAAAAGGATGCTGTGTTAAAATCTCAAGTTTACTTAACATATGATATGAATTTCAGAAGACTACATAAAAGCCTAAAGCTATAATAATTTGCAGTCTTCTTATATTTTACCCATGTCTAAGAATTACTGGTTATTTCCCCTATATGCTCTTTTCCTATACATGCATGTGCATATGTAAAGTACTGGGAGAAGAACAAATTTCAAATGGATACTTTTCCCTACATATATACCAAATCAACTAATATGATTACATTAGCAAATCTGACGGTGAATCTATTTCCCTAAACTTCATGATTTCTAACTACCTCCTGCCAGGAGACCACTGCTTTGTCATCATAAACCAGAGTGCTGAAAAATTGGCATTCTTAAATATGAATAAAATAATCAGCTTCCAAGTCCTCATTTCCAAAGTTTTAACTATCAATCTTAAGATATGCAATTTCATAGGCCTTTCCAAGAGTGTCAGCTTTTTTTACCTACATTTTCAAAAGCAATAGAGACATATCAGGTTCCTCCCACCCAACCAAATTACTTGCTTTCATCATGAACCAGCATAAGTAGAGGCTGCATAAATCAGCCTAACTGTCACATCTCAGATTTATGTCTCTTAGGTTCTGAGACATTCACACAACATATTTTTTTCCATTTAATAATAAAAAAATCATTGACTACATTATAACATAGGTAATATCCTTAAATTATTTCATTGAAATGTCTTGTCTTACCAATTAATTATAAACTTACTCATTATATCTTGTAAATATTTTAAGTACAATATGCAATTGATAAATCCCTTATTAATTAACCACGCATATGACTGAAAGATTTTTTTTATTTAATGTTCAGCAAAAGAAAGTTTCTAAATGAGTTGCAAAGTTTAAATTTGACATAGGCTCCCACACATAGTGAGTGACATATTGTGAATCACTCAACCATTTGTTTTGCACAAAACAACACTCAGTATAAGTCACTGATGTTATAGCAATTTCACATACCAAAATTAATTACTATTTAGGGGTGAATTTCCTTTTTAAGAGTAATTATTCATCTAAATTACTATTCTCATGACCAGAAGTTAAAAATTGATTTAGACAGTTTATGAAGAGTAACTTCAGTCTTGAATCTGAAATGATTGAGCTCTGTGGAAAAAGCTGAGGTAGGGGAGTAAGAGGCTCACTATAGAGATTGGGACAGACTGGAAGAGAGAGATTGAAGCAGGCAGTTTGGCCTCCATTTTAAAATGTGGATTTTTCTCTAAGACAAATGTCAACAATGCCATGTAAAAGGGAAGTGGTGGAGAAATTTTGAATTCATAATGAAACATCAACTTTCAGCTAATCCACTGTGGTCAGACACACAAAGCACTTGCCCTCTTTGTTAATTGCACACACTCCTGGACTTGTTGAATGTCTGACTCTCCAGTGCTTAAAGCAGAAAATGTCACCATGATTTCAATGGGAGTTCTTGACCGTTAGGAAATGTTATATTTGATTGATTTCTACATCAGCTTAAAATTTTCAAGTTTTGTTGGTTCAAGACATGTCCTTAGTTTAGTTTTAATGTTGCCTGGTTTATTAAAAACTATTTTTTTAATATAGTGAAAGTCCATTCTTAACAAAGCCTACTTGCAAGTGAAGCATTTTCCAATTAATATTTTAGATTTATTTGATTAAGGAAAAAATATTCTCCTTAGTAATAACAATTTTCTTAATGTTTCCTGATCACTGGTGTAATACCCGTAGTTTTATATAAATATAGACTCTTCTGCCAGAAATAATTTTTCTGAAACAATGGAGGAACTGATACCAGTTCTTCAAGGTATATTGAATCACACTAACCAATAGAGATAAAAAACTCTCAAATCAATTAAGATCATAGGTATACAGAAGGATTTAATTTGCATGAGTGCTATGAATTTATATCATATTTTCAGTTTCTTTTTACTAAAAAGTTTATATAGTATATTTCCTTCGGTAAAATATTCAATTATATTAACATATATAAACAAATTCACATTTAAGTATCTTATAAGGTTCTTAAATATCTCAGACAGAAAAGGGAATACAAGAAATGCAATAAGGTTATATTTCCCAGATAAAATTTTCAATACATACCTGATAAACATGAAAAAGCATGTACCTAGCTGATAAAACCTATAATTTTACATACTTAGGAATTATGTCTTACCTGAAAAAGAAAAACTCTTCTTTTAAGAATGGTATGCCCATTTTTCAGGTATCCCCGTTTTTCAAAAGTTCACATTATACCACTTGCTTTTACGCTACCTGTTTTCACTAATGGGAAGAAATCCAAAGATTTTTGCTTTTATGACAAAAAGCAAAAATAAGGCAGTGCATACCCCAAACTCCCTGGCACTGTCAAGTTTGTTCTCTAAGAACTACTTTTATACAAGTTGTTTATCTCATTCCTGCTTTACTGTAAGTTTGTGCTACTTATGTGTTATTTGGTATGATTTTGGTAGCTATTTTGGGGATCTGAAAATGACTTAAAATGTTTCCATATGTTATTGGCAATTGCTTTTTATTTCATGCTGTTTTATTTTATGAAAATTTTCAGGGAATGCTCCACTTTAAGATAGGGAAAAAACCTAGTTTAATTCATTAATATCAAGTTTCTCAAACTCAGAAAAAGTACAAAAAAACCCCACAAAATTTCAGGTTGGAAAATCATTTTCACAAGTATGTAGTTTAATCATCTGTCATCTGAACAATTCACTAGCAAAAGGTAAAAACTTGATGCTTTAAGTATTTTAGCCAGCTACCCAAGTCCACAGGTCTAGTTCATGGAAAGTCAATAGTAGCCCATTTTTGTTTATTTGCTTTAACCTCAAAGACCATCCTCTTCCTACTATACAGTGCTGCTCCCATAACCCTAATGTGCTGGCCAAATATGTGTCATGTGAATATTTATACATGCATTCTCTATAATTTCATGAAAATATATGTTCAGAAATGCCTTACTTTGATCAATACTTCATGTACATGCTAGATAGTCATTGTGTAAAACTGAAAAAAAATAGTTTTTGTGCTCATGTAGCTTGCCCTGAAAGAAAGATAATTTTGTGTTAAGTGCTTTTACACATATGACTTATTTTATCATTAAAGTAAAATAAGTTCTATTATTTTCATATATATGTGTATACACACACACACACACACACACACACACACTTGTGTATGCAACTGAAAATAGTTTCAACTTGCCGAGTCACACAGTTTAATAAGTTGTAGAGCCATAATACAAACATTCTACACCTACCTGAGCCTTCTTGCAAGGTTCACTGCAATTAGAATTACTGAAGCTTTTCACCTCTAGCTTCAGGTCCTCCCAGTACCTAAAACAAAATAATAGAAACTACATTCATAACGACATTCTTTCTCTTCCCTGTTCTTTTCATTTACCTAAGTGCAAAATCATGTGAACCTCCAAATCTCCAAACCCAAGGGGCATGACCAATTATTTAGCTTCTTGGTCTATGTGCGCGCGCGCGTATGTGTGTCTGTGTGTGTGTGTGTGTGTGTGTGTGTGTGTGTGTGTGTGTGTGTTCTATATGTGCGCTTCAGACCTTGGTCTATATGTGTATATATGTATGTATGAATGTGTGTGTGTGTATGTATGTATATACCTCCCTCGCTTCAGAGCTAACATGTAAGGTTGAGAACTAGATTTCTAAGAGTCTCCAGATTATTAAATTAATAAATTCCATTGTACTCCATTTTCACATTGGTCCAATCTAATGGACTAGGTTTCTGCCCAAAGTCATCTCTTTAGTAACGACTTTTATTAGTTTTCAGAATGTTCTTTTCTTTTTTTTTTAAGATTTATTTATTTATGCATACAAGCTGGGGTGCAGGCTAGACGTGTAGGGGGGGAAGTAAGAGGATTCACCAAAGATGGAGTGGGGAGCAGAACAGGCAGATCTACTGAAACACGCTGCAGTGGAGAGCAGTGGGCGAGGCAGGAGAGGTCTGCTGAGCCATGTGGGAAGCTCCCTGGTCGGGTATCAAACTCCTGCTGCAGTGGCTCTGGATAGTTTCACAGTGCTGCAACTTAACCTGTTGCGCCACCAGGGAGGCCCTCAAAATGTTATTTTCCGAGTACAACATCTGATTGAAAGCCCAGATTACTATTACTAGTGAGAATATTAATCAGCTAATACTACTACTTCTGTTTTTCTTGTCACTAGCATATCTTTGATAATAGTAAAGTCCTGTTGGTTCTTGCAAACATTCTTTTCCATAGATACCCATTTTTCCAGACAAACAGCTATATTCTTGTGCAAATTAAATGAAATGGTTCTGCTTCCTGAATTCCAGATACCTACCTACCATTATTTGTAATCCCCAGTGTTGGATCTGTAAGCCTGGTGATTGAGAAATAATTTGCAGTTTCTTGTAGTTTGACATGCTGTCTTAGTCTCAGAACACTGGGACTTGTTGCCTGACTACCTGGATATTCTTTGAAATCCTGTGTCCTGGGCCTTCTGGTGGCACAGTGCTTAAGGGCTGCACTGTAGAGCTGTCGGTAGGGGCGCCGCAAGTTCGATGCCTGGCCAGGGAGATTCCCACATGGCACGGCAGATCTCTCCTACTGCTCCCCTCAGCAGTGTATTTCCATCGATCTGCCTGTTCTGCTCCCAACTTTGTCTCTGGTGAACCCTTTCGCCACCCCACACGTCTGGCCTGTACCCCAGTTTGTATGCATAAATAAATAAATCTTTAAAAAAAAAAAGAAATACTGTGTCCTTAGAAGCCCAGAAATTAAGACAATCTTCTACTTCATCAAAAACACATGAAAATTTGGCTTAAACCAAAAAGAGGTAGTTGACCTGGGATCTGGCATTCTTACAGCAAGCTGTAGGGTAAATAAGAATTATCAGGTATTTCCGCCCTCCCCTCTATGATGGACCTCTGCAGGCCTATGTGCATGCATGATGGCAGGCACCTGGAATAGGGTGTGGGCCTGTGTGAGTGGGCACACCTGAGCCAGAGACTAGGCTTATAAGCAGCAGCAGAAGCAGCAGTGGCAAGCAGCAGAGAACACAGCATGGAGCAGAGGACCTTCTGGGGTGTGGCAGAGAGGCCACAGGGCACCACCAGAGAGCTCGAGAAAGTGAAGATTCGCCAGGGGCTGGGAGGCCTGCAGGCCTCCCGGCCCCCTTGCCTGTCCTGCACATGGTTGCCTCCCTACAAGGGACCATTAAAAAGCATAAAAAGCCACTGAGGGCTCCAGAACCCTTTCTTTTAGACCCATTTGCACAACTCCATAGACAACCTGTGCTCCCAGTGCCATCCTGCCTCTACACAAGCTCAACCCAATCTTATTCTTTATTTTGTTAAATTTATTCTCTCTAATAACTCGGTAGCAGAGTGCTCACTTTACCCTGAGGGCAATACTGGCTCTGATTAGGTACTGTGGTCTCGAAGTCCCTAGGTTCTGCCCAATGCTTTTCATTCCTGGTTAGGGCTTGTCTTCTTCCTCCCAGCTTCATCATTTCTGGGGTAAGAATGACTACAGCCTGGTATAGGGTAAATAGAGGTTATCAGGTTTTTCCACCCTCCTGCCATTGGCATCAATGACAGACCCCTGCAGTCCTACACATGTCTGATGGCGGGCACCTGAAGTAAGGTGTGGATGTGCGTGAGTGGGCATACTGGGCCGGGAGAGACTGCACATATAAAGGCAGCGTCACAGAGGATGCAGCACAGCAGGAGAGAATAGAATTTGGCAGCAGAGAGACCACGAGAGAACAGCAAAGAGCCCATAGAGAGCAAAGATTCAAGGGGGGCTAGGAGGTCTGCCAGCCTCCTGGCTCGCCGGCCTTCCCTGTACCTGGCTGCCTCTCTGCAAGTGCTGTAGTAAACATTAAAAGCCTGAAAAGCCACTGAGGACTCCAGGACTCCTTCTTGACCCGTCTGCCCGGATCATAGGAAACCTGCCCTGTGCCTTCCTGCCACTACACCTGGCTTGGTTAATTTTAGCTTTGTCCAACCCCATTTCATTATCTGCTAATTTGATTGATCCACTATTACATCACATCACAATGCAAGTTTGATTTTTTATTCTGGGTTATCATACAAATTCATAAAAATCACTTCCTGAAATTTTTAGCACACTATAACAGTAGATTTATCCTTATCTTTATCCTTGCTGGACCGCCAAAGGGAGAAATCAAAGAAGGAAAAAAACTTATTTTTGCCAGACACACCCAATCAAGATGCATTCATTGTTCGCAAAGATCACAAAAATCATTTACTATATTTCATTCTCAGTGGCTCTATGCTGGCTTTGAGGAGTTGGTACTTAGTTTTAGACATCATTTAAAAATGGGTCCTCTATTTGGTCTGAGATCAACTGTGTGCTCAGGAATCATTACAATGTGGCCAAATTCTCTTTCTCTCCTCCCCTATTGCATAAATGACTATCACTGAAACTAGTTTGAGAAACATTCACTAACATTTTAACTTCATTTCTTCTCTTTAAAATTGCCAATAATTGTTACCGTGGACAATCTCCTTCATTGTTTGGGGCGATATCTCCTGAGCCAAAGAGCTGAACTTAGTCAGAACAACTATTAGAATCTTTTCACCCACTTTGAACTTGAATCCCTCTCAACAACATTCATTTCCTTTTTAGTTCATATATCACTCACAATGACAGAAAAGACAAGTAAAATAGAGTTGAGTGGTTTTGCCTTCTCTGTCATTTATCAACATTCAATCATTAGCTCCAGGAAACATACCTATCCCACCTTCCTATTTTTTTAATATAATTTAAAAACCTTTAAATTTATTATATATTTTTTTCCTTTGGAATGTCTTGCAAAAACTCTTCTGTGTTGAAACTTTTACCATCTTAGTACATTTTCTCCCACCTGGCCCTGTGTCAATTTCATGTTAGCTGTGTGCTCCTCTTCACAACTTCCCTAGAGAGCCTGGTATCATTTGATAATTTTTAAATTGTGAATTCTGGTATTTGATTTCCACAAACACAAAATCCATTATATTGTCAAGCTCAATTGTGAATGAGGACTTACATCTGGAGAGAACTGTAAGATAACCCAGAGTAGCACTGGTTTCTCAAACAACTGAGTTTAGTAGGGAGTGGGTAGCCTTGGGAATGAGAATGGGGCTTAAGGGTAAATGTAACAGAAACTTTAAGGGATATATGTATTTTAAGAGTCTGGCAGAGGGGAAAAAATAAAATGCATTTTTTTTAGACATTATAAATGTGTGTATGTTTGTATGTGTATATACATTTATAGGTATGTGTGTATATGTAAGAGGGTGGTCCTCAGAAAGGGTGAGTGTTCCAGGTTCCCTGCCCCACCCAAGGGAGGGTGGAGCTGAGCAGGAGAGATAAGAAGTTGGAGGGGGAAAAAAAGGGAAGAAGGAAGGAAGCATGATGGAGACCCAGAAGAAGCACAAGTAGAGAGAAACATGTGAAGAAGCTGTATTGGCCTGGACTGGTTGAGACAGATGTGGGTGAGAGACCCGTGGGAAGCTTAACAATGGCAACATTGATCTTGATTTTGATTTTGCTCTTTTCCTCCCAGAATTGTCTTACCATTTCTGACCCTTTTCTATGGGTCCCTGCCGAAAGGTGCTTTAGACTTGTGGCAGGCTTTCAGGCTTTGCTTTGGGCCAATCCCATTTGGGTGGACTTTTGCCCATGAGGTGATGGGTAACTTTGGGTGCTTAGTTTTGAAACTATATTCTTTGTCTTTTCTGTATTATTACACTAATTGTATTAAAGTTTCTTTTCCACTTAAGGTCTTATATGTTTTGTCTTGATGCGGCAGATGGCAGAACCTATTTAGAAAGGGGCAGGTTTGGGGGTTTTGGGGAGCCCCTCTCCCTGCCCTATAGCATATATATATTTCCTATGTATCTATCTAGGGAATATCTTCAGTTGTTAACCTTTATTAACCAAGAAAAAGAATCATGTTAGTTTTCAAAACTCTCTTAGTATCCACAATCATTTTTAAACAGTGTTTTATGTCCTTGAACTATAAATTGCTAATAAGTGAAAAATGTTTTTATCACTTTTCTATTACTAGTAAATTGCTCCCTATTAAATGCAAATAAGCAAAGGGATAGAAAATTTTGTCCTTCGTGTTATATGTTTTGCATTAGATATTACATTGCAATATATTCTAAAATCATTAGGGAAGATACTTTGGTAAACACCAGAAACATTTTCATTTTATCCCATAAATAAGTCAGTATCTCTATAAGTAAATATTTTATGCACGTTATATTTTAACTATGAATATAAATCAGTGGATTCTAAATAAAATACCTAGGCATGTGTTGAGGCCATATTCACGGTGTTGCTTGAGTATTCAGGTTTTCTTCTTATTTTACTATCAGTCATAACTGCTGATGACATATGAAATTAAAGATTTTTCAGTTTGTTTATAGGTTGTTTTATATGTAAAGGGATGTTAAATACTTAACAATTAAAATAGTCACATTATCTAAAATTGAACCATATTTTGGTAATTTTTTTTTTCAGAAAAGTCATCAGGAATTAATGATTTGTGTGATTTCCTAAAACTGCCTAATCCAACTTTCTTGCTAGACTTTTACAATCACATGACCATAATTGAAATAAGCATTGTGTTGCCGTGGCTGTTGGTTTCTATTCCCTTTGCCTGGGGCACATATTTGCCTTAGCTCGCCTGTCATTATATTCTAATTCAGAGCTGCAAACTAAAGTGTTGCTTTATTTGGTAAAACAGAAAGTGCAGTTTGTGATCATTTTAACAATTAAGATATTAGAAATCCCTCAATCCCGATATCAAAATTTACTTGAGCTGTAAATTAATCAGGAGATTGGAACGCTGGGCTCCTTTAGTAATAATAACTGAAGTAGAAATGTCCCTAGAAGTATTATATTCTGTTTTTGTTTATAAAACAGTAGTTGGGGAGTTAGTTCCTCTTTCTTATCATAGAGTTATTTTCTAGCCACAAGCGTAAGTCCTTTGCTGTGGTATTTCTGAGGTCATTCAGGAAAATAAAGAACTTGAAGGGCCATCATACAGTTTGAAAGGCCATTCACTGAAGAAATATTATAGATATAATCATCACTTTAGGTAAAAGGTTGAATTATAGGCGCTCCACCATCTAAGAGTCTAATATAATTGTGATGTTCTTTAACATATGTGAAGAAAAAATTGGTGGTCAGCATATATGGGGAAAATAGGAAAAATATAGGCAGGTAGAAGCAGATTATACAATTTAATCATCATCATCATTATGATGTCAGTTTAGAGAGGTGTTAGGTTCAGAGAGCAGGGTCCTTGGGTCACCTCTGGGGAAAGTTTCACCAGCACTCCCTTTTCAGCAGTGATTTCCTCAGGAAAGTTTCCTCCAGAGGCAGAGACATTTAGTTATATTCAAAAGGGCAGGTTGATTATAGAAAGGGAAGGGAAGTCAAGGACACTTGCGCAGACACAAGCTGTCCCCATAGGGACAGGTTTGTCAAAAAAGAGGCCTGCATAGTCGCCAGTGGGCAGGTTTGGGTGGAGAGCTCCCTTGATTTTGCAAAGGGAGAAGGTTGGTGAACAGAAACAGTCGCACAGCCACAGGCTGGCAGGAGCGCTGCCTCTTGACAGTGTAGAAATTGTACCAATATGGTCTTCTCTTTGGGAGGGGTTTGTTCTTTTGTGGAATTTTTAACTGATATGAAATTAATTATTTCTAGGGTTGGCACCTAAGTATTTTTTTGTTTGGTTTGACTAGATCAATTTGGAAGGACTGGTGATTTTTTTTACAATGACCTTCAATCACCATATCCCCAACTGGTCCACACCTCAGTTTTCACTTTCAGATACTTTACTTATCTATATAGCTTGTTTAACAGCTACGCTAATCATTTCTGCCCCTACTGCCAGCTCTGGCCCTGTGTGACCCAATTTCTGGTCTTGTGACACCTCCTTCCTAAATTTTCTACACTTAGACTCCATCATTTATATCCAACATGTCTGTTTACCATCTGTAGGGTAAATAAATTAATCAGGCTTTTTGAGCCACTGACCTCTGTGGCTGTCACCTGTGGCCTTGATTGTGTTTACGCAGAAGGCGCATGGCTGTGGGGCATGCGTGCCTCATTGTGGACACCTGGAGCTTGGGTGCATGTGCAAGTACGCACAGCTGAGCCTAGGAGGGAGGTGCTAAAAATGCAGCAACACTCTGGGGGAGGGGGGACTCAACTTGCTGTCTCCTTTCCCCTGCATACTATTAAAACCTGTGAAGATGATGCCAAGGGCTCAGCCCAAAGGTCTCTTTTAAACTGTTAGAACTGATGGCAAACCTACCCACCCTGGGATGGTTGCAAAATACCATCGTTTTGTTACAGGGCAACCCCAAAGGGAAATGGGATGGCCCGGGCATGGACTCACCCGGGGGCTTAAAAAGACTCAGACAAGACGGAAGGCAGGCACACGTAGAGGTCAATAAAAGGCATATTTACGAGGGAAGTTAAAGGTAGGGCACAGTATGACAGCCCGAAGTAGAATGAGGCTAATCGGTCCTACCTGCAACGCTGCTTGAGCTGGAGTCAGGAGTGCACGCGCTAAAGGCATGCAAAACAAGCTCCACAGGCCTACAAATACTCGGATTCATACAAAGTATGGCTGATTAGCTCCTCTTAGCTCCCAGCAATCCCCGCTTCCAAAAGTCAACAGTCGTCGCAGCAGATTCACGGCTGCCGGGAGTTGTGGGAGTTGTGGTCCCTGCGCCTGGGATCTCTTTGGCATGGAGGTGGGTGGAGCCCATAAAATTTCAGTAGGTGGAGTTCACTCAGGACATACTTTTCCCCAAATGATTTCACTTTCAAAAAGCAATCGTTGACACTGTTGCTGGGCAGGGAGAGGGGTACCTCAGAACCCCCAAACCTGCCTGCTTTAAATAGGTTCTGCCATCTGCCACATCAAGATAAACATAACTCTTTAATGGAAAGGAACTTTAATACAATTTGTGTGCAATAAAGAGAATAAAAAGGGAAAGGCAAAGAATATAGTTTCCAAATCAAGCACCCGACATAACCCATCCCTTCTGGGTAAATGCCCAGCCAAACAGGGTTGGCAAAAAGCAGGGCCACTAATGCCCAAAAGTCTGCCACAGGTCTAAGGCACCTCCTGGTGGGGACCTATAGGAAAAGGACAGAAGAGGCCAGACAAGTCTGGAAGGAAAAAAGCAAAAGCAAAATCAAATCAAACACTGCCATCGTTAACCTCCCCACAGTCTCTCAGCCACGTCTGTTTTAAGTGTCTTCTTCCGTGTCCCGCAAGTCCCTCTTACAAGTCCAAAGCTGAGAAGCAAGTACAGCTTCTTCACATGGCTCTGTTCCATATGCCTCCTCTGGGGCTCCCTTTTTGCTCTCCATCTTCCTTCCTTCCTTCCTTCCTTCCTTCTTTCCTTCCTTCCTTCCTTCCTTCCTTCCTTCCTTCCTTCTTTCCTTCCTTCCTTCCTTCCTTCCTTCCTTCCTTCCTCCCTCCCTCCCTCCCTCCCTCCCTCCCTCCTTCCTTCCTTCCTTCCTTCCTTCCGAGTCTGCTCTTCAGCTTCTCCTCCTGCCTGCTCAGCTCCTCCCTTCCTTGGGTGGGGCAGGGCACCTGGAACCTCCCTTTTCCTGGGGCCCACCCTGTTACAAGACTGGCTTCTTCAAAGACCCAATTCTCTTCTAGCATATTCTAGCAGGGGTAAGAGAGAAATTATAATTTCCAAGGCCCCTCTGGGCCCAGGAAGCTGTCCTGCCTATTTCTTGATAGGAAATCATGAATGAGATCAAAACATTTTTAACCCATAATCTTTCACTAAACCCCAAACTTCTGGGAAATGTTGCTATGCAAAATGATCATGATCATATCTCACCCAGTATGATTCTAAAATTCTTTCTTCACCCCAATTTAAATCCATGCACCCTGGGGTGGGAAGAAGCAAGGTCATTAGCTTGTTTATACCAGATAACTGTAAAAACTGAGAACACCTAAGTTTCACACCCAACAATTAGCTACTTTTCTATCTTTACTACTGTGAGTGTAATTGGATTTGAATGAACAGGATAAACATAAGAGTAGTCTCTATATGGGGTGGTTAAAAATTCAATAACCTATTCTACAGGGGAGGGGGAGGAAGAGGGACCAAAATAGGGGAGAAAAGAGCACAAGAGACTATGGTGATGGTTCGTGGGTGAATTGGTGGTGGGAAACCTACGGGGATACACAATAATGTAAAGGATATAAATTAAATAAAATATATATATATATATAATAAAATAAATAAAATTGAAGATATGTCTAAAAAAATTTTCAATAACCTGAATCCAATGTAAGCATTGTAAATATATACTTTTCTAAAAACAAAAATATTAAGACAAATATAAGAATCAAACCCACATTAATATCATCATTCTTAATCTCTACATCACTGTTTATTATATAGCTAATAACTATAATTCCATGTAATATTAATTGAAGTATTTTCTATTATTCTTATTTTAGACCCTTTTAAAAAAATCTTAGCTCATTACTAACATGTAAGCATTCTACATGTAACATTGACAGAGGTAACTGGCAAAATGGATAGGTAAAATAGATAACTGGTGTAACTAAAATCTAATTCTAGCCAATATTTAAATGCAAATCAAGCTATCAAGTCAATCAGAGTTTAAAACCCAAAAAGTTACATGCAGGTGATAATTCCATCTTTCCTATTATTTAAAGGAAGAGTGACCCATTTTCCTGTACAAGTCTTACTCATACTTGAGATTCCACACCTTAGTACTTGTGTCTAAATTATTTTCACTTCTAATAATTTCATTTTTAAAAATGTGTAAATTGTTTGAGGCTTCTCTTTTAACTACAACTTCAAAAACAAAAAAAAAAATCTTTGCTTTTTATATCCTTCTGACTATAATCTGTCTCATTTATCTAACATTAAGATTTTGATCTGCCTTTTCTTTCATAACATTATTGAAACTGATATTTTGTTTGCCAAAAGCAAGGACTACATTTTAATGCTGATCAAACCTAATCTCGCTATGGTACTTGAAGTCTACTTTCATTTGTAGCATGATTATATGTCATCTGTCACTAGCTACTGTGAAATCTTTTTTTTTAATCTAGATTTGCCTTTCCCTGTCATAGTTCTCTGGCTATACAAATTTTTTTTCACTTTAAACACTGACTTTTACTATTTTCCTTTGTTTTTCTTTTTTTATCTAAAATACCTTTCAATTTACTGAAATTTATTGAAAGAACTCCTTTAATTCATGGTTTCAATCACCTATATGCCAATGATTTCTAAAACTTTATCTCCCAGTTACCCCAACTTGAACTCGGCTATTGTATTTCTGTCCCCTTCGTGGGTATCTCTGTATATACAGATATCTAAGTGGTATTTCAAGTTCATGATCCAAAATGAACTCACAGACCTATAACATCTGTTTGGTAAATAATCCTTCCATTCTTACAATCATGTTAACGACAAGTACTCCCTAAATTCATATTCCTCTCCTCATCATTGAAAGACAGTTAAAAATATAGTTCAGGGCCTCCCTGGTGGCGCAACGGGTTAAGCACAGAGCTGTGGAACTGTTGGCAGTGGCTGCTGCATGAGTTCGATGTCTGGCCAGGGAGATTCCCACATGGTGCAGCAGGCTCTCCTGCCTCGCCTGCTACTTCCCTTAGCAGTGTATTTCAGTTGATCTGCCTGTTCTGCTCCCCACTCTGTCTCTGGTGAATCTTCTTACCGCCCCACACCTCTGGCCTGCACCCCAGCTTGTATGCAAAAATAAATAAATATTTAAAAAAAAAAGCTAAGTCCAGCTTTTGGAATTCATTGTGTACTTCTGCATTTTTCTGACTAAATCAATCATGTGGATAAAGATACATATGTTTGTGTGCACATACATCTATGTATCAACTATCTGCCATCTATTCATCTATCTATAGTCATCCCATTTTTCCCTTTTAATCCCCACCATTATAAATCAGATCTTCAACTTATCTTATTAAATATTTGCAAGACTTTTAATAAGTCTTCCTGACTAGAACCTTACCCCTATTTTCCCTTTATCTCCCCTCAATCCTGTGTGCAAAATGGTTTGAATGTCTTAATGATGTAACTCACCTACCCCAGTTACTTTAATTATCTTCATGTATTTAAAATTGATTCATGTATTTAAAATTGATTTATCTGCTGCCTATAATTCATTTATTTCTACTTACATTGATGTAAAAATAAGCCTGACTACTGATTTTAATGAAAGAATTAGGCAATAAGAATAACTATAAAAAGTTAGACCCTTCCCCTTGTACACTGGATAAAAGTCAAACCCCTTGGCATAGCATAAAAGGCCTTAGTGAAATTATAGAAATTATTAAACAGATGTTTTGAGAGCATTTGGGGGGAAAAGTAATGATCATTAGGAGCCAGCATGGGCTCACAAAGAATAACTTCTTTTTTTGATAGAGTTGCTAGACTGGCAAATTATATGGATTTTATAGGCAAACTTTGTTGATTTCAGCAAAGCTATGCTTGTGCTCAGTAAAGCTCTTTCACTGATATCCTTGGAATAGATGCGAAAATAGCAGTTACCAGGTAAAAATACTGGACTGTTAATTGATGGATGCGACTAAAGACCGTCATTTAATTTGTTTGGTATATTTGTTATTAAGTTTTTCAGAAACTTCACAAAGTATGGAAAATCATGAAACAAGATGATATCATTTTTAATGCTAAAGATTGATTAAAATTATTAAATTGACTGAAAAAATACAATCCAGAAAAATATTTTAGCAGACTAGATCCAAACTAACAACAAAAAGGTAGATCTAAAATATAATTGTCACAAAATTTCATTCTGGGCATTGTATTAGACTCTTAAAATATAAATTGCTTATTCACTACTTTAAAGGACTTATGAATTTGGTATTTTTATTGTTCATTCAATTTTTATACAAAACATTTTAAGTTCCTTCAAGTTAGAAATCTTGGATAAAAGCATTCATCTACTAAAGTAGTACAACTAGGTTTTGTACATAGGTTTTTTTTTTTTCACCATGAAGTACATACACTTATCACAAAGTATTATATTTCTGTTTAGATTTCATTGAGAAGTTTTAAACTATGTGTTTTATGTGCTTGTACACAAATAATTCAGGTCACCAAAACAACACTGCAAAATGTAACTTAACAATAACAATATGAAAAATAAAATGACAGCAGTTTTACATGACAGTAACTTCAAGCGGTGGAGGTCAGAACCTATTAGGAAATAGTTAACATGCAATTGAAAACCTAACAAAATCTTAACACAAAATAAATGTATTTTCAACTGAAATGAATTATTTCTAACTAAATGGCTACAGACTGGGTGTGATAAATGGTCCAATGATGTCCCCAAGGTCTCAGATCCTTTCTCTCCCTTCTCTTTGTTCTCCAGCTTCAGCTTTTGAGCTTCACCCCAACTGTTTTCAGGTAAGGTAATGGAGGAACTTCAAGCAAAGTTCTAGGCATTCTTTATTTATGAAAACAATCTTATATTTTGGTGTCTCAACAAGGAGAAATTTTTTTCTCAAACTTGGTATTCCCAAATTACCAAAGTAGATCAGTATTAACCCAAATGCCCACCTTTAAAGCACAAACAAGGATAAACTGATCATACTTATGTTAGACCTACTATTATTTGCCCTGAAGGCTAGTGGAGGTATCACCCCTGCTTAAGTTTTTCTTGGCAAGTAGAGAACATCCAAACAAAATCAGTCTGTGCTACCAAGAAAATGATGGAACACAAGATGTTTGACAACCAAAAATATCTAGTACAATATAATGTAATATAAATTACTCCCCACCCCAAAATTTTGCCCAGCTCTATTCGCAAATGCAATTTTTAATTGCAAACCAAATATTGTGAGGTACCTGTAATCATGTAAACTTTTTTTGTATTCACTCATGCCCAGAAATCCAAGCCGCAGGCCCACTTAATCATACATAAACGAGTATTACAGAAGAGGTTGATGATAATATAAACAATTGATTTGGGTGGGGGGAGGACGGAATGGGCAGTTTTAAACTAATGTAAATATAGGCCACCCTGGTGGCGCAGCAGTTGAGCACTGCGCTGTGGAGCTGTGGGCAGTGCACGCAATGCAAGTGAAGGCCAGCCGGAGAGAATCCCGCATGGCATGGCAGACCTCTCCTGCCTCGTCCGCTGCTCCCCTCAGCAGCGTATTTCTGATCTGCCTGTTCTGCTCCCTGCTCTGTCTCTGGTGAACCCTCTCGCCGCCCCACACCTCTGGCCTGTACCCCAGCTTGTATGTAAAAATAAATCTTAAAAAAATAAAAATAATCTAATGTAAATATATCTCCTAATAATTAAAAATTCATTTTAAAAGGTATAATTAACCACCACTGCTTATTATGGTAATATTGTTTTGCTATAATAATTATTTCCCAGTTGCCCTTGTCAGCCATGTAACACCAAAACTTCTCACCCTATGAGCAGCCAAATTTCCTGTGGCCATGTCCATAACTCCTACCTACTAAACACTGACCAAAATTCAGTATTGCTTTTGAAATCTCTTTAGTTAAAGGCTATATAGAACTATTTTTTTTTAGCTTAATAAACACTACTCAGTACCACCATTTGGCACTGTTTATCAAACAATGTCTTCTAAATAAAAAAGACATTCTACAATATCAGGGAGTAAGTCTGAGGAAAGCAAATTTCTATGGCATTTGTATCTTCCAATTCACATTAGTGGGATTATGTGTATTACTGAACAACACCATTTAAAAAGAAAATGTCTGCAACAGTGAAACTTGTGAAAACTACCAAATGGCTAAGAAAAATTATATACAAATAATCTGAAGATGAAATGGACAATAGAAAAGAAAAGCCAATTTTCTTCAAATATTTGAAGAACCTGGAAATGCAACAATGATATGTAAGTCATTTTAATTAAGATAAATATTTTAATATTAGTCATCATTTTGTATAGTTATACAAACAAAATAGAAACCACAACTTTTAAAATTTATACCGTAATTTCATAAATTAATATTTTCTACTGTCTGATGTGAATATTTTCCCATATAATAATATATAATATATATAATATAATATATATAATATATAGCATGCTTTTGACTGAAAAGGTTTTGTGCATAGGAATAATGTGGTCAAAATTATATATATTGACATTATAATAAACAGTTTTGTGGAATGGATTTGATCTTAGAGAAACAGGAGACAGTAGGACCAGTTGTCACTGTGTCATCCAAAGTGGTTAACAATAAATGCATGTGGGCCTTCCCGGTGGCGCAGCGGTTGAGTGCTGCGCTGTGGAGCTGTAGGCAGCGGCGATGCGAGTTGACGCCTGGCTGGGGAGAATCCCACATGGTGCGGCAGACCTCTCCTGCCTCGCCCGCTGCTCCCCTCAGCAGTGTATTTCTGATCTGCCTGTTCTGCTACCCGCTCTGTCTCTGGTGAACCCTCTCACCGCCCCACGCCTCTGGCCTGTACCCCAGCTTGTATGTATAAATAAAAAATAAATCTTAAAAAAAAAACAATAAATGCATATGACCATTGAGCATTTGAATTATTTATTTTTAAAATTTATTTATGCATACAAGAACTAGAGTGCAGGCCAGAAGTATGGGGGTGAGAGGATTCACCAGAGACAGAGTGGGGAGCAGAGAAGGTGGATTTACTGAAATACACTGCTGAGGCGAGCAGCAGGCAAGACAGGAGAGGTCTGCTGTGCCATGTGGGTTGGCTCCCTGGCTAGAGATTGAACTCATGCCTGAGTGGCTGGTGATAGTTTGATAGGGCTGAGACTTTAACCCCTGAGGGGTTAAAGGCCCCATGAATTCTTTATTTTATTGGACTAAGGAGACCTAGCACTTTCCACCGTCAGAATTCTGCTAGATCGTGCTCATTTGATTTACATAAGATAACACAGACAGTAGTGATGGAACCATGATAGAAAAGGAGTCATTCAAATACAGAAACCAGTTAGAAGAATAATTTGATGGCATTTTAAAACCTGACTGAAAAATTGGGGTGTGAGTGAAGCAAGGAGACTCGGGGTAGGGGACTGAATTGAAGCCTGAAATAATTGTTTAGAGTGCATACTTTTAAGCTACCGAGGAAATGGCAAAGGTAAGAAATTGTTTTCATATATGCAGTAGCAACAACTAGATTTAGAAGGGCAATAAAAAATCATTTAATATTTACTCAGTGCTTATTACATTTAGGCTACTTACTATATGGCACTTACTATATTATTTTAGTCATTCCTCTTGCAATTTTATGATATAGTATCAATTCAATGTACAACATTTCTATTATTGTTGTTTTGCATATGCAAAGACAAAGGCTTAGGAATAGTAAATGTAGTATGGAAGATGACACAGTTAAGTGACAGAGACACAATGAAGTCCTCATGTCTTCAACACCAACATTCACATTTCTAACTGCTAGGCTCTGCATTCTGCTCTGTGAGGGTCCACTGGAAGAGTCTTATCTCATATATTCTTCCTTTAGTAAGGGCTAGTTTGACAGGCAGCTGCCATTCAAGGACATTGTAGGATAAGTGAAAAAAGATGGTCAGGCTTTTTCACCCTGCTACCATTAGAGGTAATGATGGGCCCCTGAAGAAGGGCGTGGCGTGGTGTGGCATAGCAGAGTGTGACATGAAGTTATAGATGCACGGGGGCAGACACAGAGAGCACGAGAAAGAAGAGTGCATCAGTAGAGAATTGAGCGGAGCAGAGGATCTTTCAGGGCGCAGCAGAGAAACCATGAGACGACACCAGAGAGAGCCCAGAAAGCATGAAGATTCCCTGGGGGCTGGAAGGCCTGCCAGCCTCCTGGCCCCCCAGTCCTGTTGCCTGCCCTGTACCTGGTTGCCTCTCTACAAGCTGTAATAAAAAGTCTAAAAAGCCACCGAGGGCTCCAGGACTGGTTCTTGCCTGTCTGCGTGATTCAAGAGAACCTGCACTGGTGCCAGGCTGGCACTACAGACATGCAATGCTGTGATCGATTGATATAGACAGTTCAAATCAATAATAATTGTAGGATAAGTGAAAAAATGATCAGGATTTTCTGCCCTATCACCATTAGATTTAATAATAGACACCTGTGGTCCTTGTGCCTGATGGCGGCACCTGGGATAGGGTGTGGGTGTGTGTGGGCACACCTGGGCCTGGAGAGGTTGCTCATGCAAGGGAAGCATCACAGAAGCACAAGCAGCAACAGAAGTGGCAACAGCAGCAGCAGAGAACAGAGTGCAGCATCAGAGGACTGTTACGGTGGAGCAGAGACCACAAGACAACACCAGAGAACCCGGAGAAAGTAAAGATTCGCTGGGGATTAGGAGGCCTGGCAGCCTCCTGCCCCCAACCCCCACCCCGCTTGCCTGCCTTGTACCTGGTTGCCACGCTGCAAAAAGATCATTAAAAGCCTAAAAAAGTCACCAAGGGCTCCAGAACTCCTCCTTTATCGTCTACCCGTCTGCCTGGATCATAGGGAACTTGCTGGCACTACAATAATTTAGCTATTTTTATTTTTTCTGAACACATGGTCAAAGCACTTATTTGTATTTCACATAGTAAATATTCAGTATGAATTTACTGAAGCAAAACCAAATTCTATAATTAATATCAACTAAATTAAAATACACAGCACAAACATTAGAGTAATCACTCCACCTGAATAAATAAGGTTGCATTTTAAGGCACATTGCAACAACTGTATTTCTTCCAGGTAAAATCTGAAAACTATAAGGCTGGTGCATCCATAAATGTGTCCTCATGACTAATCAGCTTAGATTTTATTTTCAATTCCCATTACATGCTTTTTCCCTAACTCAAGAAATTATTCAAACTTATCACTCTCTATTTCAACCCCATAGTGTCCTGCACATGTTAATACATAATTTGAATTAATAATTTATTATACATTTGCCTTGTGAAAAAGAATAAAACACTTTGTAATTACAACAAAATGAAACAATTAAGACTAAAATCTGTTTCTATTTCCCCTGGCTCTCAGTAATAGGAAGAAGTGACACCGTGAAGGAAACCAGCTGACTTCTATGTCTATGCTAGTTAGCAGCTTGCTTGGAATAGAATCCACAGGATTTGCACCATCTCAGAAGTCTGTTGTGTATCAATCTGATCACTAAATAGTGTGTTTGGTTGACAGAAATTTCTGTTATTTGGAGAAGAAACCTAGAGTACAAAGAGCAATTCATGCTCAATGAAGGGATGTGAATAAGAGATTTGTTGGTGTTATTAGAGATATTATTGATACTTTTCTCCCCAGCATTTCTCTCCAATTCTATTCTCAAAAATGGAGCTCACCTTTCCACATCATAATCAGGGCTACCAAAAAAAAAAAAAAAGCAAAAACACAAGAAACAAACAAACCAAACCCCCCCCCCAAAACTATACAGAGGATAAAGCATTTTAAGATTTGCTAACTAAAAGAAGGGACCAAAGATTTGAAGACTCTTTAGAGAAATGATGCTTGAAATAATGGCAAGAACAGTATATAGCTAGGTCCTTACAGGGAAGAGATTGTTTTAAGAAAGGGAAGAAGAGGAATTATGCAAGAAATACGGGTATGGGTCTCCCTCTGAACACCTAAATACCTTGTCATTTACAAGTACAATCAAACAAGAGAGAAACAATCATAAACTGTTTACTAGTCTTTGCCCAATATGTTTTGGTAGAATTCCAGAAAGTTTAAAGAAAACTATTATTTCAACTCATATTATCATGCATTGGTAAAAATTAAAATCTATTTTCTAAATCTGAAAAACAAATAAGGATATGTGACTTGGTAATTTTTATTATATAAGAATTTTCCGGTGGTTGTTTAAGGATTAAAAAAAAGGAAGTAAGAAATTTGTATCTGGCGTCACTACTAATTAGCCCTACTGACACTATTAGGAAATGAAATTTTCTTGCTCAGTATGTCTGATCAGCAGTCACAGATGCATTGCTTATTATTTGTTGCTTACTACATTTGATTAAGAGCCATGGATTCATTGCTCAATATTTCTGATTACTGGTGCACACCTGGCATCCTCTAGTGATGCCTGCAAGTTGACATGACCTAGGTTAACCCATATCATGATAAAGATAGGATAGTTTTCTATCCTGCAATATAAACCAATAGCCTGAACCTTCTCTTCTGATCTTATGTAAACAATTTACTTCATGAGCACTTAAGTTCTTTCCACATAAACCTTTGTTGAATCATCTCATACTTTAGTCTTCTCACTGTTTCCCTCATTAGTACAAACTTTCACACATGCTTAAGATCAAATTGTCTGAGACATTCTATGTAAGAAAATGCAGGAGAGTTCTCTAGGGGTCCTTGGAAAGGGCATTGATGGCAACTTCAGAAAAGATTTGGGCCAAGCAGAAACCCCCACAAGCTGCTCACCAAGTACCCAAGTAACTATCTCCATCTGACAACCTAATCAATAGGCCTGTCAACTTCTGTACATGCATTTCACAAGACTAGAATTCTCAGATAAAATACAGCAGACCCAATTAAATTTAGATTTTTAATATAACTTTATTTTTTTTACCATAATGCATAGGGTATACTTATATAAAAATTATTGGTTGTTTATCTGAAATTCAAATTTAACATGCTTGCTCTAGTTCCATGATCAAAAATGAAGTATTTCAGAAATATCTCAATGATATTTCACCACATCTTTCATGAAATTTCCTTTGGATAAAAAACATTATGAGGTGGAGCAAAAGTTTCTAAGACAAAAAGAGCACTGCAAGGGTAGCAAGAGGACTTTGGGCGAGAACCATCTCAACAGAAATTTGAAGAGCATTCAAACATGGATGCTGGTGCATTGAGGGAATCACATCTCATCAGAAAACAACAAACCAACCATAATTTCCTTTATCACTCTCTATATTAACTATCAAAAATGTTGGCACTTACATAATCTCACATGGCAATGCTAGAGCCTCTATATCATACCAGCCTGGATTCAACATGCAGTTTTCCTCTGTTTAACAGAGCAAAATAGACACATACTTTAATATCTCCAAACCTTACTTTTCTTATTTAATATCACTATATTTTGTATTTAAGAAATTTATGCAATTCAGTTCTTGAACTGAATTAAACATGTAATAGTTTACCTAGGATTACTAAGAAAATAATACTATAAAATATAAATAAATGACATATTGACAGTTATTTTTTTTATCTAAACAGATGTTTTTAAGCAAACTAGACTTCAATTTACCAGTCTATCTTACTCCTAGGGTAGTGCTCTGGGGCAGAATACTCAAAAAATATTTATTGAAGGAATTAATATATTCAATTAGTCAATTAAAGTGTACAATTTATTGTCCTGTGACAAGTCAGGACCAGGTTTTATCATCTCGTCTCAGATTTTCAGAACTTCATATTTAACCCTAGAAAAGTTGTTTCTATGAAGATATTTTAGCTTGCATACCTTCGTTAGAGATTTTCAATTTTGTCAGGTCTAATTGAATTTCAATTGATTAATCTATGATGGGAGATGCAAAACTTATCTCGTAGATAAATATCATATTTTATTCTAAAAAAGTGAATTTTATTTTGTAACTTCTCTTCTCTTAAGGGAGTCGATAGCTTGTTCCTAAACTATTGTGAGCATAAATTACTTTCCTAGATTAAGAAAATAATTCTGAAAATAGAGTAAATTACTACTATGATACTTAAATTGTAACTAAACAATAGCTAAAACTATTGTTTTAACACTTCAATTTTACTTTTCATTATTAATAATTAAGAAGGGAAAATATTAGCGTAATGATATAATCCTCTGCTCCAAATTTCCACATTTAATATTGTTCTTGCTAGCGTTTGTGTATATATTAACCAGAACTCAGTAACCAAAAAAAAAAAAAAAACTTTCTCTTTCATACCAACAGAAACTGACTTTTAAATTAAAGCTACTTCACATATCCAGTCTCTTCACAATAGGAATTGATGATCTATTATTTCATTTGGTTTGGGAGTCTTGACAAGAAGATCTGGTAATTCAGAGAATAAACTGTGTGGAAGAACAAGATTAAATTCCACAAAAAAACAAAAGAAAGAACTAGAGAGAAATTCACATTGATGTGGGACAAATGTTTTGATGAAGCCTTAGAAAAACAAAGAATAGACACTAATCAAACAAAGTATCATTCATACACTATTCACAGTACAACCAGGAACAGATGTGAAGGACTGATGTCAGTGTGATAATGAATAATAAAGTTATTCAATGCTAATTCCCATTTTACCTGATTATTACTGGTTCTTTGATTGGATTAAATGTGAGACCAGTACAATGATAAAGCACTAAATATACTTCAATTATTGAATTTGCCATCCATCTATCATCAAAAATGATCCATCGCCAGGATTTTGAATCATCTGCAAGGGTTGAATCAGAATGACCCAATGTGAAAAGAAATAAACCTACAGTTAGCAAAGCTGTGTTACTGAAAAGTAGTAATGGTCCTAATAGCTGAACACCTATTTTTGAATGGTCATGTGGAAATCCTTTATTTTCTTTTTCTTGTCATTTCCATTTTGTAAATGAGAAAACTAGCTTAAAATCATGAACTAAATTACTAAATTTCAGATAACCAGTATATGGTAGGATTTATACACCTTCCCCTATATCTATACCATATCTGTATTTATAGCTTTAGCAATATATAATATGTAATGTATCTATCCTCTATCTATCTATAATCTGCTCACAATCTTGTCTAAACATGAAGTTGATATGTTGTAGGTTCTCTCCGGCCAATATGTGACCATAATCTAATACAATTTTTCACATGTAAGAACAGAGTAAATAATGAATATCAATCCTGCAGTTATTGCGGTGCCAAATAAAATAATATTTGAATTCTGTGAAAACTCTAAGTTGTAATGCCCTTACACATATTTTTACTATTAGCAAATAGCCAGTTCAGGTGCTGCTTTTATTTTAAAAGGTATCTTTCACATTTCATGAGGATTGTAGAACAGTATGACACTTTGATGCATAATTAAAATAGATTACAGTACGGAAGCTTCATAAAGAATTCAGAGGAATTAGAGTTTGGTCAGGAAGGAAGGAATAAAGCTCAAGGAAGTAAGAAAACTAGCACGGGGTACTTTAAAACAGGTAGGAGCATGAAGCAGAACTTTTCAGGGGAATTTACGTGATTCAATTGGCTAAGCATTGTGCCATATATGAGTTTCTATTTCTCCATATCCTGATCAATATGTTTCATTTTTATCAATATAATAAGTAATCATTTTAAGATAAATGAGATTTATGGCAATGTTGTGTGTGTTTTATAGGATTGGACATTTGCGATTAATTTTATGTGAAGATGTCTGTCCACATTCGCTCATTATTTGCTATTGGCTTGCCAAGCATTTCTTTTCATTAGTTCGAGAAGTTTTTTATTTTTTTTTCATATATCCATTCTAGCTGGTATGAGTTGCACCACACACTATTTGACTTTTCATTATGCTTACACTGATGTTGCTGTATGGTGAAAGATAGTATTGACGTTTTAGTGGTGAACTTAATGTTTTATATACAGACACTGTAATGATGAATAACTAAAACATGTGTTATAATGCAATGTTGCCTTAATAGAAATTATTAACAAAAGATATACATTGGTTTTAGTTTTTGTTTTTTCCTTTTGTGGATTCTGGGTTTTGTGTCATGCTGTAAAGTCTTTGGTCTTTCTGAGATTTTTTTATTAGTTACTCCTTCATGGTTTCTTCTAAGACTATTGTGATTTTCATTTTACATTTAAATATTTGATCCAGATGGCATTCCCCCTGGAGTAAAATTATGAGATGTGATGTGATATTTTGTCTTTCTTGGGGTTATACAACTGTTGAAATAGCATTTATTCTAAAAATCAAACCAATTTTAACTTTCACTAATATTGTGTATTTATAGATTTCTTTTCTTTTGAAAGTTCATTAATTTATTAATCAACATAAAGATTTTAAAGGCATGATTTTGTAATTATGTGTTATAAAGTAGTTTGAATTTCAACATTATTCTTCACTTTCTGAAACTATGTGATAATTTTTGCAATTTCTTGCTAATTTTTCCACATGGTCTTTATATTTTGTAGTTCAAAGATCTTGTTGTTATTTAACATCCCCTTAGATTTATTATCTTGGAAAAAAATTCAGTTTTATTATGAGTCCCCTCATTTTCTTTTTTTTTTAATTGAGGTATAATCGAGGTACATAACATTACATTAGTTCAGGCTTATAACTCAAAATTTGTGTACATTGCAAAATGAGCACCAAAAATAAGTCTTTGTATCTTCTCCTTGGTTTTCAAATAGCAAAGAGCAAAACTAGGTTCCCCTGACATTCTCTCCTTCAATATCCACACCCATCCAGTGGGTGGATAGCCAACAAAATGACAGTCTAGCCTGCTCTGGGAAACCCGGAGGTTGAGCCTGACTGTACCGTATAAAAAAGTCACCAAGCTGAGATACTCAACACAGAAAGATGACATCATCCTCCAGCAAAGACTGAGACAGGAAGAACCCCCTAAAAATGGGATGGAGAGGAGGGAAAGACTGGGATCCACAACCAATGTGGTCTGAGAGGAGACTAAGGTAGCTGAGAGAAAATGGTGTTATTACCTAGAAGTCTTGGTTAAAGTCAAAGGAGCAAACCAAACTGGACCCCTGCAGCAGCATTGAGTACAACAGAGGAATCCAAGTCAAGTGGTCCTGAGTTGGCAACACTACCTTTTCCTTACATGTTCTACTCAGTGTGAGTTAAAAGTACAGTAGCACACCACAGACAGATTGTGTTGCTTATTGACTGTCTCTCTGCCCTCTTAGAATATCAGTTTTAGAAGTCTGGAGACTTTTCTTGCTAGATTGGCCATTATATTCCCACAAATTAGACACTATCTACCAGATAATAAATACTCTGAATCTTTTGGGGAAGAAAAAAAAAAACACCTCAGTAAATATATATTAAATGTATGAGTAGTAATATATATTAAATAAATGAATAAATCTCTGATTATTGCATTCCATTAGCCTATGAGTGAGATGGGTCTGGAGAAAAAAGAAATTATGCACCAAATGCCAGATCTATGAGAAGTGAGGCATCTGAGAGTTACAAATACTCAATATCGTTTTGCTCAGATTTGCATTATTTTTATCTGTGTGTTCTAGGTGAGCTCAAAATGATTTCTTAAGTATTTTGTTTATATTCAATTTATCTGAATGGCCTTGACCATGGTATTTGTGTGACAGAAAAATTTTAGTTGAAGTTGTGACGGTCACTTGTGACCTTGCCCTCTCACTTTTCCTCCAAAAAGCAAGTGGGAATAAGCATTGACTTTGCTTGTTATCATTGAAAAAAATATGATCCAGATAAAACTTCGCTTTCAGTGGCTAATGCACAGCTTCTTATTCATGTGTTCATTATGAGTGAACTTGACCATTGCAATAGTTACCATAATCGCTTCCCTACCGTTAGAACAATTTTTGATGATATCACCCTCATGCTTCACTTGCTTAATTAGACCCCAGTGCATTAATGAGTCATTTTAACTTTCTTTTGCAAAGGCTCTTTATGCCCAGGTCTAACCCCTGTCTCTAAGTTTTATGCTGTTCTTCTTAGCCAAGGCTGGAAGATATTAGAGTCCACTTACTTTCTAGACAATTTAAGTATGTTTTTATTGATAACAAAATGAATCTTTACTCATTTCTTTGATTTGTCTGAGTAGTAAAGGTATTTCTAAGCAGAAAACGTATCTAAGCAGAGAAGTTATTTGATGTGTTTTGAAACCCGCTTTATGTGATACTGTATGTTCTGTATATCACATTCGTGGTAAATGCTGGAAGTAGACTTTTAGTGATGAACATAATGTAGTTTGTACAGATGTTGATTTATAATGATGCACCTCTGAAACATGTACAATGTTTTAAATCAGTGTTACTTCAATAAATATTTCAAAAATAAAAATAAACTAAAGGTATTATTTCCCTTACAGTAATTGATCACTATAAAGCTTTAAAAATAGAAAAGTTTACAAAATAGAAAATAAAATGAACTAATCTTCTCTTCCAGTCTAGAAGCAACCATTTTTAATATTCTGTTGTATTCTTTTATAGATTGTTTTCTATAGCTATATTTGTCATATATATTCATTATCATGCTGCCATATCATTGTTTGCTTATTAAATCATGGACATTTTCGCATTTAAAAATATTTTTGAAACATCCCTTTTAATGATCTGTAAGTTCTATTGCAAAGGGCTTATGCTGTTTCTAATGGCAATTGGAATCGAAGTCCCCTGGTGTCCTGCTCACAACTGCCATTAAGACTGCTGAATCATTTCAGAGGAAGGAAAAGATTAGGAAGGAGAGTGAAGAGGTTATGTTTATGGAGACGTAACTGATGGTTCCACTTTATGTGAAAACTTTCATTTCAGTTTATTTAACTTTTTAAATTCAGAATTGAATGTCTGAATTATAAATAAAAGTTTGACTTGAAACCAGTGACAGGAGTTGAAGACCCAAAAATCATGGATTAAAAAATAACCCAACATAGAAAGTTTGCAAAGGTTTTGTGCAAAAGCTACTCTACTGGAGAAGACCACCACAGAATTTATTTAGGGACCTTGAAAGACAGGGGGCACATAGTTTATGAATTTATTTTCTAGGGCACTCTTTTGATATGTTGGTAGTAAAACTTTCTTTGAGATAAATTGGTAAGGCAGAGGTTAACATAAAGTTAGTGCTGAATAAGACTTTGCAGACACGTTCTTAGCAACCTCAGAATATGACTCTCATTCTGTATCAATCACTCTGTGACCCTCATAGATGGGAGCCTCCCACGCAGGCCAGTGTCTCCTAGAGTTTATTCTGGGGTACTTAGCTGGAAGTTCTAAATTGCTCAAGAATAACAAGACCTTAAATTAGAAAACTATACCAAAGCACCAGTTTTATCTTTATGACAGTTTTTAGAAGAAAAACAGCTTATCATTGTTTTCTGTAATGTTTTTAAGTATAATGGGTGCTTGAGAAACCAGATAATTCTCATGAGTAATCTGGGCTAATAAAGTAAATCCAGAGTAAAGATATTACATATAAATTATTTCCCTGATGGCTTATTAATAAGTATAAAATACTGTAATTATGAGTACAATAAACACTTTAAATTAACACATACAGAGAAATATGACAAAGGTTATTTGGCAATATTTTGGTGAATCTGACCCTGACGGTGCAGGGTTTTTATTACTTATTTATTTTTCTATATTTACTGAATATAAACAGAGGGAATTAAGAGAGTGTCAGGCAAAATAGAAATGTCTGAGATGACAGATTTAATTAGCTGACACAAATATTATAATGTATTAGCACGTTTAATAACATGACCTTCAATTGCTCCACAGGGGACATAACATAACAAAGAGAAAGATCTTTCTTCTAAAATGACAGCTGCTGATAAATTCTCTGTACTTACACATTTCATTCCTTCTAAAAAGCACAAAATGTCTTTAATTTTATGATGTTCCTCTAAGTAAGGTTCACGGGTCTGAACATTCATTCCTGATAGCTTAGTGTTTGCACAGTAGGCCAAGTTCATTGGTAAGTCAGGGGAATAAGGATTATCCCAAAGCTAGGACTACGAAAGGCCACCGACAGAAATAGAGTGAAAGTATTGAGTTAAAAGATTAGCACTGATCCCAGATTATCACAAAAGTCGCCTAAATATTCTCCTGGTATCTGTGCAACCTCCAGATGCTCAATCTATGTTAAACTACCTACAGATTTGTTCTTTCTTAAATACATCTTTGATTATGCTGTAATCACAAGTAAATGTGTGATAGCTCCTTGTAACTGAAGTATAAAAGTGTTAGCTATCCACTAAACCTCTGGCCAACGCTAATTTGGCCACACTTCTGCCACTTTATGCCTTATGTACAATTTCTGCTTTGTCCCGGCTGCTGTAGTTTGTCTTAGTTTCATGTAAAACATTATTGCTTTCCACACTTGCTCATAAACCCACTCTCAAACACATGTCCAAAATGCCTAGTTGATTCGTCATACACATTTTCATTGATATCTTCCCCAAATGTTCTAAAGGGGAAAAAAAAAAGATTTAACTCAACATCTACAACATTCTGCTCTTAGCAATGTGTGTGACCTGTTCATGGCCTCTTTCTTTGAAGGTAAAATGAGATCCTGCAACTAGTTACAGTTCCTACCACCTGGTTATGCAAGTTCTCTTACAAATAGCTCAATAAACATCCAGTGATTAAACATTCTTGACATACTTATTACCAAGTCTATATAGAGTTATATGAATTTTGACATAGGGACAATATAACTAAAGCAGAAAATGTATTCAAATTGACTCCAAATTTGTTCTTAACAAAGGACACCAGAAAGTTAATAAGGAAGAATGATAGCTACTGTTACCTATGAATCTCCTGGGCTCACCTGTGTCTGTTTCCCTGAGACAGTACCTGAACAAGGCTCTACATGATGCATACATTACCTGATCCGCTAAGGTCTTTGCTATTTTCTGTGGTTAGATTCACAGCTTATGCTTAATAAGCTTTTTATGCTTACTAATAATCTCTGCTTATTTATGGAATTTTAAACTATTAAAATAATTTAGGAAAATGAATTCACACTCGGGGTTGAATGTTTAAAAGCTAAATAACAACTACAAAGTAACTAGTATTTACTGACTATTGGTGTAGTCAAGGTGCTATGCAAGATTTTTTATGAATATATTTCATTTATTCCCAATTTTTAACAGTGAGGAATTTGAAGCTAGGATGGTTAACCAGACTCCTCAAGGTCACACAGAATAACAGTCAGATTCTTGCTCAATATATTGTTTTTCAATTAAGATTCTATTTCTCTTGAGTAAATGCCTAGTTAAGCTATGACTGAGATGCATGATACATGTGTTTCCAATGATTTTAGAAATGCTCACACAATTTTTCAAGTGGTTACATAATTTTGCACTCTCACCAGCAGTATGTGAGTGCTCTAGCACTGCCACATTTTGCCAGAATGTGGTATCTTCAGTCATTTAAATTTTCAGCTACTCTAATAGGTATGTTTTGGTCCTTGACTGAGGTTTTTACTTGCATTTTGCTACTGATAAACTGGACTGATCATCATGTGCTTGCTGGCCATTCTAAGTGACTCCTCAAATCTCTTATTCATATTTGATTAGGTTGTTTTACTCACAACAGCCAAAAAATGGTAAACAGCTCAAATGTACAATAATCAGTGAATGGAAAAATATGTATGTAAGATATATATCCATGATATGAATACAAGACATCAACCAGAACTACTGACACCTGCAGCAAAGTAAATGAACCTCAAAAGCATTGTGCGAGGAAAAGAAGCCACACTCAAAGAGAATATCCATCCATCCATCTACCTACCTCTCCATCCATCCATCCATCCATCCATCCTCTATTTGCCTATCATCTAGATATCTACATATAAATATGCAAACATAGAATTCCAGAAACTGCAAATTACTCTATAGTGACAAAAAGTGAATCAGCTTTTGCTGGGTCTATCGTGAGCAAATATCTTAGGGTGATGAATATATTTTGTAGTTTCATTGCAATTCTGGTTTCAAGGATATGCATCTGTTAAAACTCTAAATTTTTCACTTGAAATGGAAATAGAAATTTAATCTCAGGTTAATAAGAAAAAAGAATTTAGATATACAAACATACAAGCAAGCATACATACATAAACACAAAGACAAATATGGCTATCTTCACTATGCCCAATTAAAATAAAGGAAATATCTCTATCCAGAAATTTCTCTACTTTGGCTTCTATCTTATCTGCTAGTACCTCTTGTTGCATCCTCTTATTTCCATATCATCCACTGATTTTCCCATAACCCTTTTGAATAACATCTGAAAGCTCTCTCTTCAGAACTGCTTACATTTAAAACTTTAAGTTTATAGCTGACAGTGTTTCTGAAGTTGTTAGGCATTTTTTCTCTGTTTGTATATATATTGATATATCACAAAATATTCCTTTTTAAGAATGGTATTCTCCGCTAATGTGTGCCCTTAAAAACTTTCATAACTCCTGATAATTATCAGATAATGGATACTCTTTTTGCCATTTACAATTCCAGTATGAATTATTACACACACACACACGCACAAGCACACGCACACGCACACGCACACACACACTTCAACAGAAAGAGAATAATTTCCAGGTGCAGCATTTTAAAAAAAAATGTCTGTCTCATCATGTAGTCATCATTGACAAAGGGATCCAGAGGGTAAAACGCCGGTCTCCTGCGGCCGCTGGCACTTCACAGACTCACGCCCTTTGCAGATAATGGTGGCGTCACAAGGAGACTATGTCCAATGTTAAATTGCTTTCAACGCCCAAAGGCAGGGCTTTCTAATAGTGGAATCCTTGCTTCACTCAAATCATTTCCTCCATGGATCACCATCTTTTACTCAGCGGGCAAGTCCTGTTCATACACTATCTTCAGAACACAAATTACTTTGCCAGAATTTTCTAAAGAAACTAAGAAAGTATGTATAATAAATAAATCAGTAATTCAGAACTAAGCAGGGTTACTGTCATCTCAAAAATATTCATTTTATAACTATGATTTTTTTTTTAATGAGAATAGGCATTAATTTTACATGTTCTCTTCATTTACTGAATTTTGGAGAACTTCAGTAAATATATATGAATGTATGAATGACTATCAGGGGAGATCTGAAAAATTGTTTCCTTTAAAATTGTTTTGCCCCCTTCAGAATCAGAAATAAATGGTAATACATTATGAAGACTGGTATGAAAACCCTAACATCTCTGTAACACTTCTCTCTTTAAAACTTCTTTCTCACGCCTATAAATTTCTGACACCCGAAGGGGAAATATATACAAGAGGAATTTTAACTGCAATTGAGTGGGAAATCTAGCTCAACCATAACATGTTCAAAATGAGTGCTCAACCTGAGCCCTAGTTTTAAAAATTAGAATGGGAAATTTCCACATTTTTACATGCATCTGTAGGTCAGTAAATCACTTGGGGACTACCTCTAATAAATCAGGTGCATTGCAAATGTGGAGATTTGTTCATTTAAATGCAGGTGATTATTTTTAATTCTCTGACAGTAATACTGTAAGTATTCTTATGCCCATATTTCAATTAAAATAAAGAAAAAGATTCCACATATTTGCTTTACTCTGAATAGGGCTGGAACTGTCATTTCCTCAGAAATCTATACTTATTTTCTTCATCAATACTCTCCCCCAACTCAATGATTCCCATTTTAATTGGCAACTTGGACAAGTTTTGTTCCATATATTTGCTGGCAATTGTAATAATTATGCAAATATCTACTCGGGTAGGACGTATTCTGGAGAACCACTTTGCTTGAAATTAATTTACAGGTTCTGAAATCTAATCTATAGAAAGCCAGACTAATAGAAAGCTCTGTGTACATGAATTCAGTAGAAAACACTAGCTTTGCTGATTTATATTTTAAAAGAAAAAACTAGAACACTTTAGAGTCTAAGAGGGATACTAAAATTAAAAAAAACACCAAAAATATATTTTGAAAAAGTTATATACCGATTTTTAGGAATAGTGACGGATGTATAAAATCTCTTTATTTTTAGAGCAAAATTTATTTCTTAAAAGTTAAAAAAATAAATCTATGCATATGAAGTAAAAAAAATTGTGGTTTGATGTTCTGAAAATTTTAAGTATGTATAAAATTATATAAGCTGATTGACTTTTACACATATTTAGATTTTATACAAATTTAGGTGACAGTGATTATTAGTATGTCCATTTCTATAGCAATGTGCATTTTATAATGAATTTGCTTTTAACCTAAAATTTAACCCTTTCTCACAAGTAATTCACAATGCTGTATTTTATGAGTAACAAATTTAAAATTGCCCTCACCTTCAAATGATTCTTCTCTCTAGACCCTAATACTTTAGCTCTACTCTATCAATTCTGAGACACATTAATAGCTATTGTTTGTTTCACTTTTTCTATCTGCACAAGAAAATTTGGTATTACAATGAGTGAAGTTGGAAGTTCTGCTTCTGTTTCTCCAGTGGTTAGGGCGCTCATTGTAGATTGCCACCAATGACAAGTATTGAGCAAACTGCTCGCTCATCTTCAAATTTCTTTTGCAAATGAGCTAGCCATACAGTAGGCAAGAATTAGTTTTTTATCAGATATATACTTTGATTCTTTGAGTGAATTTCTTCCCAAAGAGTATATTATAAAACTTTAAGTAAAACCAACAATTAAATAGATGATGATTGATAAATAAGTAGATAGGTAGGTAGATAGATGGATATGTAGGCTTACATATGCTTTAATTTTAAATACACTCTAACAAGAACATTCATAATGTTCTCTGTGGTCTCTATGGCAATACTGTTCAGCCTTTATTTTCACAAATGTATCCCAACTATTTACAGTGTTAACACCTGTCCTGTTAAATGGGAACATAGTGTTCTCAAGCACCAAGCAGGCCATCATACTGACCAAGGTACAAAAAGCAGTTGATCCATTTTACCACCAAGGGCAGCAAGTGGAAGATTAGAAAGAGTAAGCTGTCTCTATCCTTGTATA
Organism: Scalopus aquaticus; assembly: GCA_004024925.1. NCBI lineage: Eukaryota > Metazoa > Chordata > Mammalia > Eulipotyphla > Talpidae > Scalopus > Scalopus aquaticus. The sequence continues at coordinate 31,138 of PVIJ01001144.1, read as the reverse complement.
AGAAGGGGCACTCCCTTTTAATAGAAAGTACCTTGAAAGCTTTTCTTGTCACATTTTATCAGAAGGACAATCAAAAGGAAATGTTGATTGTCACTGATTGTGTTTCAGATTTTATATCTGAGAATGTTGTAAATTGCAGAAGCATCTCCCACATTATTAATAAAAAATATGGCAGGAACAGCAAGTAAAATTGGGGAATTCAATCTTATGCTAAGTTTAATGCACTATTAACAGAATTTTATTATCAAAAACAACAACAAAAAATCAAACTCTGCAACAATTGAAACTAGGACAGTGTGCACCCAGGACAGAGTGTAAGCTAAGTCCTTATGGACTATGGTCACCCTAACAACCCTTAAGCCTGAAATCTCCACTCATTTACCGAAAGTTAGTGATATTTCTTAGTAAGCTTCTCCCCCCTCAAAAACAAAAACAAAAACAAAAAACAAAAAACAAAAAAAAAACAGAATAATCAAATTTCTCCCAAATTCTTCTATATAGTAAATCCAATTCTGTATGATTTTTCTTATGTATTTTTTCTTAAAAAAAAAAGACAGCGCTTACATTAAAGTCCATAAATCTCCATATATTTCATATGTCAATTGATCTTGACCATTAACATAATAAAGGGAAAATTCCTGAGGATACTTCTGAGATTTCTATCAATGTTTGGCAAATTTGCATATACTTATGTTGAAGTCTTGGCTTATGATTCAGATACTTGCCATAAATTTTCTTTAGTCTTAATAATTTTCTGTACATGTTGCATCTCTGGGGATTGTAGAATAAATTTTATGTTTTAATCGAACTTATCAAAAAGGTTAAATTTTAATTAGAGTCAAATATAGCAATTCTCTAGATACTTAAGGATGCTTTTGAATGCAAGTCTCTCCTGGGGTTAGGGGCAAAAGGAATAAATATGTGTCAACCCATAAGCACAGAATTACTTGCAGCTAATTGCTATTATGCTATGCTTTACCCTGTGCTGCTGCACACTAGTAGAATACTTTATTCAGTTTCTCAAATTTCATAAATACAGTGGGCATTTGTTTATATCCCCAGTATGTATATCTACAGTCTCTGTCTACTCTGGTTCTACTCTCAGTAAATGTGATCAGAGATAAGAATAAAGCCCCAGAAGCTATATTGTCCAGTTTTCTCACGGTAAATAGCTGATAAAGAGATTTAAGAGGTACAGACAGAGAGACAGATTTTCTTCAACTAATTTGCAATTGATTTTTTGTAATTTACAGCTGATAAAATTCTAATAACAAAATGACTATCTGTCATGGAGTAATAAATATTTTAACATGTAGTTCTTATTTTTATGTAACGTGACTCTGCCTTTTGGAGAAGAGCAGAGTGACATAGTTTTAAAAAAATTTTGTTCATGATGCTTTCACTCAAATAAAACTTAGTATACTTTATCTGCATTTTGTCCTCAGGTATATTAATTCCTCCCATAAGTAGTATTTTCATAATATACTTCCAAACACTGACATTCAGATACCTAAAAGATGATTATGACTAATTCAAAGTCCCCTTTATAAATTAAAAGCTCATCACCAAACAGGTGATTTGATCTACATTATGTCCATTATACTGCTAATATTAAAAAATAACCTGTTATTTTTTGGTTGATTTGTAATTATTTTATGTCAGAGATGTTATATATGTGCTTCCCCTGTACCACAATTCCCATCTTGGTAAATACTTGAGAGTCTGGCAGTCATATTTTGACCAAATGAACAGACAAGGTTGTAAAATTGCAGATGGGTTGGTGTGCACACAGAAACCAGCTGAGCAGCTGCAGTTCATGTAGATTGTGCACAGGAATCTATTTTACAGCCTGAACTGCGGCACAGCCAGTATTTCTGTTATGAAATTGTCTTGATTTCTCAGACCCTCAAGGACTAGTAAATAAGATTTTCCTACCTTGACATAAGGAGAATAAACCATCTGGTTTGGATTATGGGTTATGCCTCCAGGAGCAGCAGTCTTTGCTTATAACATAGTCTAGCATAGATATAGCAGAATTAGGGGGTTATAAAGGTATAAATAATTGTAAAAATAATTTAGTTTCTAAGATGCACTATTGAACTGATTTAAAAATCGAGGAAATAGCTACTGAGGAGCACAGGTTATGGAGAGATTTGGTAATATTGACTGGAAAAGGAAAACATCAGAAATATAAAAGGAAGAAAAGTTTGGGGGTTCAGAGAGAACAGTTCTGAAGAGTACTGCTTGTCTGTACTTTAAAAGCATTGTGGTATTTAACATTTTCCTTCTGTAGTCAGCACGCCTTATATGTGTCTATTGACATTGTCATTGTCTGTCTCACAATGCAAGCTCTAAAAGGCAAGGGCTGTTCTATAGAGCTTGGCAAGGAGCCACATAGACATGGACATTTAGTAAGTGCCCTTTGATCAAAAGAATCAAAAATGGATGAAAATGGAGATAAAGAAGACTACATTAGTAAGAAAAAGGAGAAAGGGAAAAAAATCACTTCATAGTAAGATCAAAGGAATAAGAAATATTCTTTTTTTTATGAACAAATGTTCATATGATCCTGCGTTGCTTTTCTTTCTGGATAAATAACTGACATTTATTTGTGAGTTATTTATAAGTGATGACTGTGTTGTTAATAATCATTTATCAACTACCTAAAATTATGCAGACCCAAAATTAAATTCTAAGGAGAATCTAGCAAAAGGTGCTCACTCCATTTAACCCTAAGAGTATTGGGGTGGCTTTATGTATCAGAATATATCTTTGATGGCTTTCTCAGTTTTGATAGTAGAATGCCAATTTTGGCTCCCTGACAATCTTACCATATAATATTTAGCTGACAATGTAGACAACCTACACTTTAGATTTTTGTCAGGGCATATAGTATTAAACTCACCTCGACCCAAATTTGATTGATGAGCTAATAATGTTAAAGAAGGATTGCCTAAAGATTATGAAGTCGTCTATTTCTCGAGAACGCATAATATGCCTTTATTCAGTCAATCAGATAGCTATATACTGACGTCTATTGTCTTGGTACCACACAGAACTAGATTAAACTGTGATTCCATGCAATTCCATTAGCTCTGTATTGAGGGGCTTTATAAGAAATAGCCCTGTGCAATTCATAGCTCCATTTACCAGAAGATGTTGCTGAGAATTTTGTTCATGAGGTTTCAGTGTCCACATTGGTAGGAACTTGGGAAAATTAATCTGTTATTATCTTAGAGACATCATGAATTATACTTTTAGCCCATTTTCTCATCTAATTTTCTACCACAGAACTTAGAGTCAAATTGTGATCAAAACTTTCATGTTCTAGCCTCATTTTCAGATCTATTTATACATCTGCCGTGGTAATCTCTTTGAAACATGTCTCTATTTTTGTCATCTTCCTGAAGTTTGTATGTTTTATGAACCTTCTTAGTCTTCTCTGGAATAATAAAGAACATAAATAAGTAACATTAATATAAACAGACACAACAACAAACATAGTTATAGCCTAACTTTTTATGAAAGCATTGTAAAACAACTTTGAAAATGTATATGCAAAGGCTGCTTATGTGAGTTTGCAAGTCCTGTTTGTCTTTTAGAAGGAACTGTAATATAGTTGAAAAAATTAAAACAGGAAATATAACAGCCCAATCACAGATAGATCATTAATAAAATTATACTTACCATATATTAAGTGCCTACTTTGTATCTGTTTCTGGGCTGGACATACTTTAATCATTTTGCAGTTAAAAAAATAAATTAACTGGCTACGGTTATACAAAAGTATGTTAGAACAGAAATTCTTTCCCTGGCCTTTCTTACTCCAAATATAGCATCTATTTTAGAAGTTCAAGGAAAGCCTTTCAAATATAATGTTTAAATTATGTGTTCCTTTAGTTAAAGCAGGCAGCTGAAAAATAGCAACTCATATCTTAGAGACACAGGTCAGCTTACCTTTTTCCCTGTAGAAATTCCAACAGCATGAAAGTGCTGCCAAATGAATAATCAAATCGTGAATGCATCAATAGTGCTGTATTCATAGAGTAAGAAGATTCTATTATACTCTGAACTGGTTGTACCACATTTTATACAAATTTGGAAAAACGTACTTTTAGAAGGAATCTAGCACACCAAAGTGTTCACAGGAAAAGGTAAGCAAGTATTTTACATGAAATACTTTTCAATGATAGTCTATATTTAACCTATGAAAGAAAAAACTACATCATTTATTACCACATTTATATTGTGGCTTACACAGCAACAATGCCTAGTGGGATGCTGCAGTGGACATTAGTTTGCTTCTGAATCTCTGGGTAAGGTGGTTGGTTCTGCTGCCCTGAGGTAGTCTTGATGAGGTTTATTCATTTGTCTGTGTGTCTTTTTTTTTTAAAGATTTATTTATTTATGCATAAAAGCTGGGGTGTAGGCCAGAAGTCTAAGAGGGTAAGAGGATTCACCAGAGACCGAGTGGGGAGCAGAACAGACAGATCTACTGAAGTACACTGCTGAGGGGAGCAAGGCGAGGCAGGATAGGTCTGCTGAGCCATGTGGGAAACTCCCAGGCTGGGGATCAAACTGCTGCAGTGGCTCTGGATAGCTTCACAATGCTGTGATTTAACCCAGTGCACCACCAGGGAGGCCCTTGTCTGTTTGTGTTTAACTGTGTGTTTTACTAAACTATTCTGTCCATCTTGGCAGGCATATTCTCATATTTCTGTGTCCCAACTAGATCAATTGACTGACTTTCCTTCTCCATGCACCCAGTCTTCCAAGGGACCAATCAAGCCATGTTATCATGGTGAATATACAGAGGAAAAAGAAAAAATGAGTGTAGACAAGTCTTCTTAGAGACCTGCACTTAAAACTGGCATACATTTTTATTACATTTTATTGGCCTATGTAAATCACAAGGCTAACTCAAATATAAAGTAGGCTAAGAGGCTCAATTTCTCCATGGGAGGTAAAGAAAGCCACATTGTGGGACCTCCCTGGTGGTTCAATGGGTTAATTCTCAGCGCTATGAAGCTATCCACAGCCACTGCAGCACAAGTTCCTTCCCCAGCCAGGGAGTTTCCCACTTGGCGCAGCAGATCTCTTTTGCTTTGACCGCTGCTCTCCTCAGGAGTGTGTTTCAGTTTATCTGCCTGTTCTACTCCCCACTCTGTCTCTGGTGAATCCTCTTACCACACAACACATCTGGCCTACACCCCAGTTCTTGTATGCATGAATAAATAAATCTCTCTAAAAAAGAAAAAAAAAAAGGAAAGCCACATTGTGATGGGTATAAACACAGAAAATGGTGGGGAACTAGGGCATTTTGCAAACATTATAACACAAATGCTAAGTAAAAACACAATATAGTTCTTACAAAATTGTATTATTCTTCTGAATTTTTCACAACTATGAAGAATCTCATTTGGTCTTTTTCAGTTCTCTAAAACTTTGCACTCTCCCTCCTTAAATTTGTAGGCACTTAGCATTCAAGTGTTGCTCCAGTTTGTCTGAAACCTATGGTTGACTCATTTCAGCAGAGCAAATTATCATGTTTCAAGAAAATTAATCATTTTGTTTAAACCTCACTATTCTCTTCATTCTGGGCAACTTTCAGCCTTTGGTCTACTACTCCTATTCAAGAGATTCCAAAATTTTAAACATGACTAAATAGATATGTTGTCATTTACTGTAATTAAATTGTGCTCTCACTGTTATATCCCTTTATTCATCTTTTGATAACACCATTATTTATTCCCAAAGCAGTTCTTTCAAAACTTTACTATAATCTTTAAATAAATGTACCATTTCCCTTATGCTCAAAAGTAATCCAAATGTTTTAATTTACTAAGAAGTCCTTATTATGAAATATAAGCTTCATGGTCTCAGCTTTCAGCTGTTACCAAAATCTCTAATATCTTTAAAATGTTTCCTCTCTCCCATTATTTTCTATTACAGAAGAAGAGGTGCTTTCCTCATTCCTAATAAAGGTTGATACCTATAGTTCCTTTCAGGCCCCTGCACATCTTGCTGGGATTTATACTTTCCTTTTTTCACTGACCCTTCTATTTGCATTAGAATATGTTCAGGTCTCTCATAAATTAAAAGACAAAATACAAACAATTTGCACATCAGACATTCACCTATTTTCCCTTGCTTTTGCTATTGATTTCAAATAATCATTTGCTTTCTATAGATGCAATTAATCCCTTACATGGCTTCCTCTACCACAAACAGAACTGAATCTCCAGTGGAAATGTCTTGTAACTTTCTGATGACATCAAACATAATGACTTATTCTCCACATTCTTTAATCCTTGACATTTTCTGCAGTCATCAATTTTCTCTTGCCACATAAAATCTACACCTTCTTTCATTTTGTAATTTTATCTTGATTTTCTTTTAACTATGCCTCCTTCGTTTCTTCTCATTCTTCATTTCTTATTCTTCCTTACTTCACTTAATAAATTAAAAATAAATTCAGTAATAATTACTTAGTATCTATATTCTGCCAGACACTGATCCACTAGTTTTAAATGCATCATCTCCTTTAACCCTATACGATTCCTATAATCAAGCTGCAATTATTATTTCCATATTGAAGAGGAAAAACTTTGAAACTAGGTTAATTAAATTGACTAAATGTTGCATATGAGATTAAACTAGCTACATTCAGGGCCTCCCTGGTAGCCTATGGGTTAAATATCAGCACTGTCATTGTTATGACCTGAGTTTGATCCCTAGTCAGGGAGCTAACCCCCATATGGCTCAGCAGACCTCTTGTCTTGGCTGGTGCTCCCTTTAGCAGTGTATTTCAGTAAACATGCCTGTTCTGCTCCCCACTCTTTTTTCAGGTGAATCGTCTTACCTTTGCCCCCATACCTCTAGACGACAACCCAATTCTTCCATTAAAAAAAAAAATCTATCAAAGACTTTGGTTTTAATTACTAGTACATATGTGTAATACAAAATATTCTATATTTTGTCTCTCAATGTTTTTCTTTATTCTGTTACCTTCATATTTTTTTTAACTTTCTACTAACCTTTGTACTCAAATGTCTATATATAAGTCATTGTAATTCTGATCCCTCATTTTAGCTTTTTAAAGTAAATCTAAATCACTTCTTAAAGTGGCTGCGCCAGTTTACAAAATTAATATCTTTATTTTTGACCATTTCATGCACCCAAGAAAGAAAATAGCTTAGACAAAAATAAGAATTTATTCACTTGTGTTTCTGAACATTCAGTAGTTAGGAAGGTTTTGATATGTTGGTTCTTTCTCTCTAGTTCCTTATGATTTGGGAGGTTCCTTTTTCTCCAAGTCAGCTTAGTGCTACACTAGTTTCACCAACAGCTCCAAGCAAGAATCAACCAAAAGTTTATTCTTCATCATTTGTATACAGAAGAAGGTGAGTTTTCTTCCCCTAACAATCAAACTGTATGCTGAGTTACATCAGCATCGAACCACCCTGATGCTTTTGGCTGTACCACTTACTGATTGATGAGATCTGTGCTCCTTGAAGCAATTTTCATGGAAAGAGATTTAAATTTTTTCTGACCCACAGACAAATCAGGATATCATAGTAGCGATAATCTAAAACCTCTTATTCTTTGTACAGTGTTTAAGACTATAATATTGAATGTAATATATGATGCTATTTTTGTTACCTTCCTGCATGAGTGAAACTCCTGTTTTTACACATTTGCAACTTGAGATTACCTAACATAAAGTTTGAAATATAGTAGGCATTTAGCATATACTTGTGAATAAATATTGAGCAAAAAGTCTAGGAAGCAAATGAAATTGAAGCTTAACGGGTTTAAGAATTCTACCAAAGCAACCATGATTACTTTTATCATTTTACAGCTATATATTTTAATTTATTATAAGTTAATTCTAAATTCATTCTTTAAAATAATATGTATCTCTATATAGCATATAGGGACATACATTTGGATTGTCAAGGGAGATTATATTTTCCCTATCCAATATTTTCTTAAATAATATTCATAATGTTTTCTAAATTAATTTTTTCCTAAGGAGGAATTAGGAAATCTATTAAGATATTTCAGTTTTACAGGGCCTCCCCGGTGGCGCAGCGGTTGAGCACTGCGCTGTGGAGCTGTCGGCAGCGCGACGCGAGTTCAACGCCCGGCCGGGGAGAATCCCACATGGTTTGGCAGACCTCTCCTGCCTTGCCCGCTGCTCCCCTCAGCAGTGTACTTCTGATCTGCCTGTTCTGCTCCCCACTCTGTCTCTGGTGAACCCTCTCGCCACCCCATGCCTCTGGCCTGTACCCCAGCTTGTATGTATAAATAAAATCAAATCTTAAAAAAAAAAAAAAAAAAAGATATTTCAGTTTTACAATGTTAAAATTACTTATTTTTGCTTTAAAACATAGGATTAAAATTTTTCAGATGTTGTATTTTTCAGATGTATGTGACAAGGTAAAAAATATCCACTCCAACTAAAGAATCTATTCTCTAGACAATAGACTTAGGGCAATACTGAATTACTGAATTAAGTTAAATAATTCCACTTAGAAGAGGAATCTTTATATTTTAGCATTCAAACTAAAAGTTTAAAAGTTATCTATATTACTCATATCAGAAATGTGTGAAGAAATTCACAGAAGCAAAAAATATCATTGACTGGAGATGATACATTAGTTTCTATGCATCGTAGTATAATAAAGTCTCTTTAGAACTATTTTCTGAAGTATTGAGTCTTGAGCACTACCCATGAGAAAAGAATTTCTTGGATATACATGGATGTTTCATTCTAAAGGATTATGCTGTTTTGTAATTCTTCAGCTAAAATAGATGTTTAAACCTCATATCCAACTGCACCCTTGATAAAGCATGCAGTGATATGAAACATTCTTCCTTAAAGTGATAGTCTGTGTAATTTAATGCCAGTCTCACGGATAAAACATCCTGTAGCTCTTACTTGAATTTCTGAAGTGGTGTCTGTTACAGCAAACCCACAACTTATTTGTCAATATGCTAAACAGGTTGTTATGATGTTGATCCTTTAGTAATGGCAGATCTCAAAAGAGCTACAGATGAATATTTTCCATGAACTGAGATTTAAAAATATTATCAAATCATTTCTTTACAAATAATTCTGAAGTTCTATTCACATTTTCAAAATTTAAACACCCAAAGTTAAACATAATTATGGAAACAAAATGTTTATGAATACAAATTCTGCTTGAGTTTGGCCTTCTAATAATAAAACAAAAAAGAAATTTTGTAGAAGAGTATCGGGATAAAAAATAGACACACAGATTTGGACTAATAGCAGTGAAATTAATGTTGATACTCAATGATGAACATCCAAGACACATATAATATTATGAGATGGCAATTCAATTAAAATAGGGCAATTGGAGAAAGTTCTTCCTGCTATATTCAAATAGCATACCAAATAGTGACCATTCAAATAAAATAATAATACAAATGAGTTAGAATATTTACCTTGCTTGTACCAGATACTCTTTATAAAAGATAAAGTGCTCTCAAAACATGGGAAACTTCTGGGAAACTTCAAAGATTCTTTTGGAGGGTGGGGACTAATGTGTTAAGACTGTCTTCATAACATTCACTATGCAGGCATTTGCGCTGGATGTTGTGAAATCCATGATGGATAATTTTATTGGTGTCTTAGCAAGAATCAAAGCAATGACACCAAGCAACACTAATATTCATGATATTCATTGTTGTCACATGCACAGAGCAAAAATAATGAAGCGATAGAAGTTATCAATGTTATTAAATATTGCTTTAACATATAACTCTTTAATATCCCAGTGATGAAATAAAGCATGTATTGCTGTATACTCAGGTACCATGATTGTCTCCAGAAAGTGGACCTGTAAGGTTGTTTGAATCACAAATGAACTAACTATAAGATATATATATATACTTATATATATATATATATATATATATATATTTATATTTATATATATATTTATTTATTTTTAAATAAACACACCATTTTACTTAAAATATCTACTGATCTGCAAACTATGTGGTTACTCAGAGTTAGGATATTGGTATTTTCTCAAAAACAAAAATCTAAAACTGTCATTTTAACAGACTTGTTTCAACAAAATATTTTGAGTTTTCATTCAAAAAATTAGAATCTTGAAAAACTCTAATTTATTATGCAGTAGGATTCTGTTCTGATTTTTAATGAATTTATAAATTAACACCTATTATTATTCCATTTATGGGAAATTTGAATAAGAAAATCTGTAGAGATAGAAAGTAGGTTAGTGGTGGCCATTGGCTTAAGAATAGGGAACAGTAAGTGACAGCTAATGGCTTTAAGATTTATTTTTAGAGTGATGAAAATGTTCTAAAATTAAATAGCATTGACAGTTATACCACCTTGTGACTATACATATTAAAAGCCACTGAACTGTACATTTTAAAAGGATGATTTTATAGTATGCTAATTAATCTTTAAAAATAAATTAACATTTAGGAATGTGTTTGATTTTCTAATACAGTGAATATTGTTATGGTCCATATAACTAAAATTCTTTGGAGTCCTCAATAACCTTTAAGAATGTAAAGATATATTGAGAACAAGTTTTAGAACTCTAGATAGAGGAATTTGTATAAAGAGGTAAGTATTATAGGCAAAATCCAATGGTGAGATATTAGTATTTTCCCTGAGCCCTGAGAGGCTTGTCATTAAGAGATTAATCTAAGATTCCTTATCTAAAGAACCAAGAAAACAAATTTTAAGTAGTATATGCTTATGTTTTGTTCTTATAAAAAATAAAAACTGACAATTTTTACTGAAGCTAGATTTAATTAGCAAATGAATCAAATTTACTGTGATTATTTGTTAAAGTTAGAATGAAGATGGAAAAGAAAATGTCATTTAGTAACATGTCCTTTTATAATTTAGACATCGGATTTTAGTCCTCTTAATATTTATAAAAATTTGCCTTTTTTTTTTTTCTTTTTTAACCTGTGAACTAGACTGGACACTGAATTCTTCAAATATTTAGATATGACTTTCCAAAATAAGGTTTCCACTTTTTCTCTCAATCTTTTTGGATTGATTGAAAACTAAAACTGTCTTTTCTGAAACCAGAGAGCTTTATTAACTGCAGTGCATTCATCAAGATGGCTGCTGCTATACGTGACGGTTGCTGTTTTCCCAAATACATGATGACATGGAACAGGAAACAGGGAAATCACTGCCTGACTGTAACAGGGTAGTCCCCAGGGAGAGGGGAGGTTTCAGGTTCCCTGCCCCACTCAAGAAAGGGTGGAGCTGAGCAGGGAGGAGAAAAAGCTAGAGGGAAGACAGAGAAGAAGAAAAGAAGAAGGAGACCTGGAGGAGGAGCATGGAGCAGAAGAGACACATATGAAGACAATGCATTTGCTTCTTAGCCTTGGATTTGTACCAGGCAATTGGAGACATGGAAGAAGATACTAGAAGCAGACATGTGTGAGACACCTGAGGAGAGGTTAATAATGCCAGTGTTTATCTTGATTTTGATTTTTCAATTTTCCTTTCAGACTTGCCTGGCCCCTTCTGCCCCTTTCTTATAGTTCCCTACCAAGAGGTGCCTTAGACTAGTGGCAGACTTTAGGGCTTCAGTGGCCCTGCTTTGGGCCAATCCTGTTTGGCTGGGCATTTACCCATGAGGGGATGGGTAACTTTGGGTGCTTGATTTGGAAACTATATTCTTTGTCTTTCCCCTTTTTTCTCTTTGTTGCACACTAATAGTATTAAAGTTCCTTTCCATTAAAGGTCTTACGCACTAGAGTATATTTTGTCTTGATGCATCAGATGCCATCTATATATCTTTAGAAAAGGTAGTTTTGAGGGTTCTGGGGGGTCCCTCACCCTGCCCAGTAACATGACTTCCCCCTATTTGAAGATGTTTCAGCCTTTGGCATTCAAAAATACCATTGATTGGCTTCCCTCAAGACTCCCAATTGAACTTGGGGTTTGCTTCAATATTCTTTAACCTTTTTTCTTTTGTCTCCACAAAATGACTTATTGCTTGTACATTGCTAACCTTGGGAACTTCATCCAGAACTGCCTCCAGAAATTGGACACAACTGTCTAACTAAACTAATCTATTCTCAGGACTGAGAGACTGTTTCTAGGAAACAATCGGACAACTCGATTGCTAAATTGTGCAAATTCTTGAGTAGTTCCAAAGAAGAGACAGTAGGGAAGCAAAAATCTGCAACCCACAAATCTGCCTTTTTGGCAAGAGTCTTATTTCATGGAAAAACTCCTTGCTGGGTAGAAGTTGCTTTTTTATATCTATGTGTAAACTCCTCCTTGTAAGGGCCCCTAGCAGACAGACCTGATCTTTTTATCTCCTTTCAATGGAGAAGAGAGAACTAAATTTGCATGTCTTTAATTTGCTGCACCTTTTCTCCTTTATCCCCCAACCTCCTTTGTCATAGCTCAGCTATTTAAGATGGTGTCTAAAGTCACAAAGAAGAGTCACTCAGCCATGCTGCATCTCCCCCATATATGCAGGTAGTATACAGATAACTCAATTTCTGTGTGATCTTTTTCACTTATCAATTTGTCTGATGCTTGTTTAATTATTTGTCCAGTCTAGAAGAACCCACAGAGGTATGAGATGATCTCCTTTACACCCCAAATGTATGGTAAGATCTGCTGAAATAAATTGGGGTAATGTTTATAGAATTCCAAAATGAAAGGTTTGAGAACCTCTGGGGTAGGGTAAATAATGAATTTAAATAGTACTAATTATAAAATCAACAATATGAGGATACAATGAATTATATGAACACAGATTATTTTCTCTTTTACTCATGGCTGAACAGTTATTTTATAGTGACATTTACATTGGCAATCTTTTATAATATCTGCAACTAAGTGATCAATGGTCATTGAATTCTCTATATCTAGTTTCAGAAGCAACCAGGCTGGTTGATTTTCTCATTACAATTGTTCTTAAGGTTAAATCCCTAACACCAGGCTACCTGGTGTTCTTCTTACAATCTTTTCTGCAACTTTATATAGTGGCCATATGATATATTGAGCAGGCTGTTATTCTTTAGAGTGACTCTTAAGTGTTTGCTAGGAGGTCCAATTTGTTTGGGGTATACATGTAACTGACACATCTGTACTGTTACCGGGCAAAGGCTCTAAAAATTGTCACCAGGTCAGAAGCTCTCTGGTCCTTTGGTGCAGCAAAAGAGAAAAACAATCTATTCGAAATAACAAAGCAAAGGGAGAGGTAGAATGCCCAGTACTGAAGACACAAGGTGGAGCCGCAGCAACAGGAGCCAGCAGGGTGTGGCAGAAGGCCCTCCTACCCCGGGGGTAGGGCGGCTGCTTTCAGCAGCAGCTCCCAGGAAAACCAGAACCAGCCCACATGCCTCGCTCTCTTTTCAAGGCTCTCTCCAAAATGGCTACTGATTACACCCTCTTCCTCCTCCCTTGCTCAGTATGTCAGGCAGGGGTGAAGTTCAGACCAACGCACTGAGCAGGCATCCACCCTCCTGCTTGGGCAGAGTCCAGGATGACAGAGAACAGAGATCTGCCCCTTGTCTGCACCAGGTCACTCCAACAGGACCTCCATTCACAATGGCGAGACACATTCAGGGATTGTATCTAGTTCCATAAACTTGGAGTAAAAGATGTAGGGAGAAACATAAAGTGATGATAACATAGGTAGTTAGATTGAGAGATTGTTCTCTGCCCTCCATATTAAAAGTGTGAAATGTATTCTCTAGCTGTTGAGCCACCAGTTATCACCCCATTAATATGTTTTATTAGTATGTCACCTAGTAAATATCTAATAAGTACAATGAACATGTCCTTCTTTGTAGTCTCTGAAGAGGGTCCATTGTAGGATTGTCGCTAATAAATAAATATATTAATTGGAGGTGGATTTATAAACATTCAGTAAAATTGCATCTTTGCAGATGTGATTAAGTCAAGAAACTTTAGATGGGGTCATTATCCTGGATTACCCAAGTGGATCCAATCAAATTACCTTTCCCAGTTGTGGTGAAGACTCAGAGACATAGCATCATGTTGGCTTTGAAGAGAGAGGAAGGGGTCCCTGAACCCAGGGATACGGAGGGGCTCTAAATGCTGAAAAAGGCAAGGAAAGATTCTCCTCTAAAGCTTTCCGAAAGGAATTGTAGCCTTCACAACAATTTTATGTCAGTGAAATTCATTTCTGATTTCTTTTTTTTTTTTTAAGATTTATTTATACATACAAGCTGGGGTACAGACCAGAGATGAGGGGCAGTGAGAGGGTCCACCAGAGACAGAGTGGGGAGCAGAACAGGCAGATCAGAAATACATTGCTGAGGGGAGCAGCGGGCGAGGCAGGAGGGGTCTGCCACACCATGTGGGACTCTCCCCGGCTGGGTATGGAACTAGCTGCCGACAGCTCCACAGCGCAGCGCTCAACCTTAGTGCCACCAGGGAGGCCCCATTTCTGATTTCTAACCTACAGAAATGGAAGGTAATCCATTTATGTTGCTTTAAGACGCCAAATGTGTATCTTACTAAGTTTGTGCTAATTTGTTATGGCAACAATAGAAAGCTAACACTAGCAATTGCATTCTTATAAATGGAGAAGTGGATATAGAATATAAGAAATAGGCCAGGGGCATGGAGTCTGAATAAAAAACAGGTATGATAATTTCTTCATTATCATTACAGTGGAAGAATGATATTTCTATGTTGTGTTCTAAAGTTCATTTTAATTGCATAATAGATTTTACAGAGAGTAATGATTACAGACATATTTCTTTCTATAATAATCTGTTCTCTGTTTTCAGAACTAAATCAATGTCTCCACAGTCACCAGATTAATGACAAGCACAGTGCACATGTTTAAATGAAGAAATGGTTTACTCAACAAGCATTCAACATGCGATTTTTTCTTACAAACATTCATATTCTCAAAATTATGCCAATAGTTCCTGGATTTATTAAAACTGAGATTTCAGGATTATAGGAAAGAAGTTTGTATCAAAGACAAATATAGAGTAAGTTCAATTTAGTTCCATTTTGTAACAATTATGTAAATGTTGACACCCATTCTATTTGTCTTTTATATAGATTTATTAAGAGTATGAGTGATACACATTTCCAAAAGCAGAATTTCTGCATGAAATTTCTATTATACTTTTTTGTTCTTTTAATCTTGCATCTTTTTGTTTAAACATTAATTAAATTTAATAAATATATATGCATAAGTGTATTTTTGTGTAAAATTTGTAAGTACAACTGGAGGTATTTAGTTTTAAGTATATCTTTTAACATTATAAGTGACACTACTAGTGACAGTAATAAGAAAAATAATAAACTATAATCATGCTTACATATATCTTAATGTAGCATAAAAATGATCCAAATTTAAAACAAGATAAAGCAGAAAAATTAATAAAACCAGACAAGCAGAAATTATATAACAAAATATAGGTGACGAAATATCAAGGAATTATTACAATCAGAACTTGTGAAAAAAATGATAAAAAAATTTCATCACATTTTTTTAGCAGTAAGGATACATGTGAAAAAGTGAGTCATTAAAAGGACATACTTTCAAATTAACCTCAAATCAATAAGCATATGAAGAATTATCTGTTTCTCAGATGTCTTCCAAAATATGAAAGTTCTTTAGTCATATTTAAGTTTTATTGCAAGATGTGAAGTTTTTATCTTTTTAATGTGTCACATTTGGAAATACATGAGCATATGCTACAGAAAAATCTATTTTACATTTGAAAATAATCTGAATTTTTCCTTCTAGTTCTGAACTTTGTGTTAATAGAGATGGTTGATGAGTAGTTCTTGCTCATAATGAGGAGTCAGTTGGAAGCATTGTGGGTTCAGAAGACCACATGCTGCATTGTTTCAAAATTCTACATTTAAAATAATTAGTGACTATAAGGAAACACTAACTTGGGCCTTGTTGCAGACTGTTAAAGTACCATATAACAGGAGATTGTGATGTAGGTAATAAGGTAGTTTATTACCTATTATCACCTCAAAATGTAAGTCCTCTAAGTTGATAGAATGAACGTCAGAATTGCATAGAGGGCTAGTAGCAGAATTAACTCATATTTGAAAAAAATAATTTGTGCGATGTAGTTTCTCACGTCTCTTATCCAAGAAGATAAATTGAATACATGACTATGTTAAGATAATTTCCAGACATTTCCTTTCTAAATAGACTTCCTGTTGTATCCTGACTGATGGCACCCCAAAGATAATTACTTCCTAATGCCTGCTGCCTTACATGTTTTACCATATATGAAAAAAAAACCTGTATATATAACTAAATTAAAGATTTTTGAGATTATTCTGCTACTTTGCAGTCTCTAAGTCTTGCTCCCCATAATTTTGCCTTATAATGACCATGGTTTTCTTGCAATGTATTCTGGCTCACTCTGATTCTTGCCTCAAGTTGGCCAACTGTAGTCCCAACAGTTGTTGCATGAGGAATTCAGGAGAAATCAGAGAAAGTAGTAGATGTGAGGAGAGTAGTATGAGTGTGAAGGGACTAAGGAGGGCAGGTGACATTTAGAAGTTGTAAAAAGCCAAAGAAAATAATTGTTTTTTCAGATATTCCAAAGAGAACCAACTGATGAAGCCTCCTTCAAACATCCAGAAATACATAAGAATACATTTGTGTTAAGTCACTAAGTTTGTGGTAATTTATTGTAACAGCAGTAGGAAACTAATACAGCTAATTAAAAAGTGATAATGAGATATTAGGAGTTTCTCTAATGGGTAATCTCAAATTCATTTGGTGCTTTTCTTCCCTATAAAATTCCTTCCTTATAAAACAGGAATTTTTACCCCACAGCCTATGGGACAGTGTTTATGTTGTGAGTTACAGCACAAGGATTACTTAGCTTTCTTCTTTAATAAATAAAGAATGAAAGTATGATATTATTTACCTCTTGGAACATATCATTGTTCCTTAAGAATTAAATTGCAATAAATAATTAGGATTATGAAAATATTATTAGATATAATATATTACTAATGAATATCAATATAATACCAAATTAAGTTTTCAAATTATCATATTCTCCATTCATCATAAATCACTTCCTTTCCTTTTTGTAAGACTTAATTTTGTTTTGTTTTTATCTTTTACATTATTGTGTATTCCCTGTAGGTTTCCTACCACCAATTTACCTGTGAACCATCATCATAGTCCCTTGTGCTCTTTTTTCCCCCATTTTGAACACTTATCCTCCCCCTCCCTCACAGAATGTCTCTTATTTATGGTTGTCTGCTAGGTTTTATTTTGTCGTTGTTATTTTCTCTTCCTGATCTCTTATTTGGTTCCCCTATATTCCTCCTAAAAGTGAAACTATTCAATTTTTTTTTTTCCTTCTGGCTTATTTTGCTGAGCATAAGCCCTTCTAACTCCATCCATGTTGCTGAGAATGACATGAGTTTATCTTTTTTGATTGTTGAATAGTATTCCATTGTGTATATGTACCACATTTTTGTTTTTGTGTCCTTTGGGTAGATTCCTAGGAGTGAAATTCCTGGGTTATATGGAAGCTACATTTTTAGTAGTTTGAGGAACCACCATACAGCTTCCTATAGTGGCTGGACCAGTTTGCAGTCTCACCAGTAGTGTAGGAGAGCTCCTTTTTCTCCACATTATCTCCAACATTTGTTCTGTTTTTTTAATATGTGTAATTCTTATTGGTGTAAGGTGGTAACTCATTGTGGTTTCAATTTGCATTTCCCTGATTACAAGAGATGTTGAATCTTTTTTCATATCTATTGGCCATTTGTATTTCCTCTTTGGAGAAGTGTCTTTTAAGCTCTTATGCCCATTTTTTCAGTAGATTATTTATTTTGGTTTGTTGAGTCATGTCAGCTCTTTGTAGATCTTTGTGATCAGTCCCTTATCACTATTATTGTGTGCAATTTTTTTTTCCCCAATCAGTAGGATGTATCTTTGTTTTGGTTAATGTCTCTTTTTGCTGTGCAGAAGCTTTTTAGTTTGATGTAGTCCCAGCTGTTTATCTTTTTCTTCACTATCTTTGCTTAGGGGAATGTATCTTTAAAAATGTTACTAAGATATATGTCATGTAGTGTTTTGCTTATATTTTCCTCTATATATTTTACAGTTACAGGTCTTATAGCCAAGTTTTTTATCCATTTTGTATAGGTTTTTGTGCACGGTGCGAGGTAGTGGTCTGACTTCATTTTTTTTTTTTTTTTTTTGCATGTAGCTGTCCAGTTTTCCCTGCACCATTTATTGAACAAACTGTCCTTTTTCCATTGTATATTCTTTGCATCTTTATCAAAGAGCACTTGTCCATAAATATGTGGGCTTGTTTCTGGGTTTTCTATTTGATTCCATTGGTCTATGTGTCTATTTTTGTTTCAGTATCATACAGTTTTAATTATTATGGCTTTGTATTATAGTTTAAAGTATAAGACTTAATTTTTTACAAGCAGTTTTAGGTTTACAATAAATTAAGATGATAGTACATAGATTATTTCCTATTTATCCTGTGTTCCCACATGTGCATAACCTCTCCCATTTTCAACATCATTTACCAGAATAGTATACTTTTTTATTAAGCAAGAACTACATTGACATACTATAATCACCCTAAGTTCATAGTTACGTGGCTATGCTAAGGCTATACATTTTAGTATATAGTCTTATTTTAATCTGAAAACTCATGAATACCCCCAAATCACTGTAACAATTAATCCTTTTAAAATGGGGACATCCTCTTTTGAGTAAAATGAGCACTGCTTAGGCATATTTCCAGGAAAGAATGTTGGTTTCAAGACTACAGTGAACATAGTTGCCTAACCCACCAACCATTTTTGGTTTTATCCACCATCCTTAGGAGCAGTGATGTTTGTACTAAATATCTAATCCTTGGTCACAGATAACTTGACCAAGAGTGAATATCTGCTGCATAGAATAAGTATGCCATCAAATCTCCTGTAAGGTTCTGAATTACAGCATTCAAAATCTAGTAAAGATGGGACTAAAATAAACAGTAATATACAATCATCTATTCATTTTAAAAGTGGGAATAATTAAATGACACAAGCCAGACTAGTTAAGATGAACCATATGCATTTCAAGAAAAACCAGGGTCACGTATAGCATAAAATTATGGAGAGCAAGAGTAAAAGACTGCAAAAAGGCAACTTTTCAGAAATGAAGGGAAAAATGATATGGCAAAGAAAGGTAGTGTAGACAATTTAGAGAGTGGCTACCTAATGATTTCCACCTGTCTTTTCCCTCGATTCTTCATTAATCAGCTGCATACACACACACACACACACACACACACACACACACACACACACACACACACACACTTCAACATACAGACCTGTTCCTTTTAATAATTGTCCAAAATATGAACTAGTATGCACATCACTTATATTGATTTCTAAAAGAAATCTGCCCTGAAGCTGAGTGGAAAAAAAAAAAATGAAGCACTGACAAATAATTTTGGCAGAATTAAAATGTTCCTTTAAAGCTGTTTAAAAAAAATGTCAACATGTTAATATCTGAGAGTAGATAAATCAAATAAAATATTATAAACAAATAATAATATAGGAGTACATTTTTAATAATTGGGTTTTATAAAATGTTTTTACAAATTTATAATGCTAGAAAACACTTGGAAGCTTTGATAAACCCTGATATTGTACAGAAGAAAGCCTATACTAGAGGATCTTTTATAAGAATCACAGATACTGACAATCTGCATGTTATTTTTTAATATGATGTATGTATATAGTTAAAAATAAAATTCAAGCAGTACAAAGACTATAAAGAAAATCAGTCTCCTTTTTGACACTGTGGCCTCATCCTCTTCCCCAGAATCAGACATTAAAATCAGTCTCCCAAGCATCTATAGAGAAATTCTGTGCTCACAGAGAGGATGCATGCAGATCTGCTGTCTTTCTATTTCAACACATGTGATATATCAACATTCATCTGCACTGTTTCTTAGTTTGTTTTAAATGATATGCTTTGAAGGTCATTTATAGTCTTAGTCACTCTCTGTAATGTAAATACCATATTTCCAATTTATAACATTGCCATCACTTTTTAAATCAGTCCTCTGTGCAGGCATTTTTGTAAAATATCATTAGCCTCAAAGAAAACTTGAAAAGAAAATTTAGATAATGAATTCAAAGTAATTGTTACTAAAACTAGTTCCTTCTGAGACTAAGGAACTTCTATAAAGGACAGAATGTTTTAATTGTTCAGAATTACAACTGTGGATTTGAGTCATTCTTCTCTTTTGACCTGTTATGTAAACTGCTTAGTATGGGTCTCAGCAGTGAATGTGGGTGATTAACATGCTCTTTCTCACTTTTTTATTGAACATTGATGCCTAGAATTTGATTCAAATTAATTATATTTTCATTTAAAATTACAAATTTCATTTTTGAAATTTGACATTAATAAAGAAATCATAAAATAGTTACCAAGTGTCTTAATTCCTGTTATTTCTTTTAAATGGTGTCCTACTAACTGCTTATCTGCCTTTCTGTGATGATAGTACTAAGAATGGAAAAACTGACCCCAATTCTGAAGAATATCATGAAATAAATTCCTTTGTATTAAATTACACATTCCAATTCCAGGTTAGCTTTCCATCTGTTGGACAAGTTACTATAAAATTTGAAATTTACATTATGACAAACACAAAACATTATTAAATTTTGATCAAAAGTTTTATGTGTGATAATATAGGAGAATCAGAAATATTGAGGGTCACAATCAGATTTTTCCATTTAGCAGTTTGGAAATCTTTGATAATTTACATATACATTGAAACATGTAAAATTCAATTTTAAAATTCTTTATAACAAAATTATATATCAGTAAGACAATGTGATATAAGGGATGCATTTTATTGTTTGATGTAAATAAAATTAATTGATTATTCTGTTTCTGTCACTGTGCAATCAGATATTAATGACTGTTATTGCTAGTGATGTATGCCAGATAAAAAAATAAACATTTCAAAACATTTATTTGCAATGAAAAGTACAGAATGTAAGAACAGTGAATTGGGTTCTATCAACAGTCATGGTCTGAAAACTCTTCAATTGCATTATTTTACAAACTTTTAGCCTTATGTTTTTCAAGTATTGAATTAAAAAAAATATATCAGCTAATCTATAAAATTCCTTCAGTATGCATACTATTAAATTAACTAATAATTGTACAGGTAATAACACACAGAAGGAAGGGAAGGAGGGTAGTTTACAATGTATTTTTGAAACATTAACACAAACATCACAAGTTTTCCATGCAGGAATTTCATATAGTACCCCTAAGCAATAAAATAACTCTCAAAGAATAAGTCAAGGAGACCTCAGAATGTGCACCAAGAAATTACCTCACATAATGGGCAATGGGCCAGTCTAGCATAATTCAGTCTGCTAAAAGAACTGAGGTTAAAAAATAACAGATTTACCATAAAGAGGAGAAAGGAAAAAAAATCTACCCTTGCTTTAGTTCTTTTTTGTTAGCTTATATTAAATTGAGATAACATTGGTTTACAATATTGTATGTGATTTAGCGATATAGGTTCACACAACTTCAGATGTATATTACCTTATCACATCCACAACCAAGACACTCTTTTGAAAAACATACTATGAATAATATTGCATTTTCAAAATCATTTATATTCTAAGTTTAATCAATCTGCTTACACAGCAATATTGTTTATTGATTGGGCTGGACCTTGTATTAATTGGCAGATATTGTAAATGCTCACAAACTGCACAGAGACTTTATTTTCTCATTGTTTACCCAACTATCACCTTTCTAATTTAGTCCCTCAGATTTTTTCCTCAGTATTTTAGTATTTGTCTCACATATTTGTCTTCTGAGGAATGGTATCAGTCTCCTTTATCTACTTGGATGAAACTGAGGAATGTTAATTAGTTTTGATTAGTCAACCCATCATTTATAGTATATACACATGGATCTTATTCTAATATATGCATAAATATGAGCATCAATAAGGTCATTAATTCTTAAATTATTTGTAAAAAATAACTAATATATTAATATGAAATACCATTTATTATAATATACTAATATTAAATAATATTATATATAGCATGTATTATTTAAATATAACATCTCAAAGCTATTTTTTAAAATATTTTATTTATTTATACATACAAGCTGGAGTACAGTCCAGAGGCGTGGGGCGGCGGGAGGGTTCACAAGAGACAGAGTAGGGAGCAGAACAGGCAGATCAGTACACTGCTGAGGGGAGCAGCGGGCAAGGCAGGAGAGGTCTGATGCACCATGTGGGACTCTCCCTGGCTGGGCATCGAACTCGCGTTGCGTGCTGCCGACAGCTCCACAGCGCAGCGCTCAACAGCTGCACCAGCAGGGAGGCCCTCAAAGCTAATTTTAACAGTAAATAAAAGTCCAGGGTACATACAAGTTTAATTTGAATTAAATTTCAATGATCTAATTAAAAAGAAACAACACTTTTTTCTCTTAAATAATGTTACCATACTCTGCATTAAATAGGATATTCATTCTATAGGATTTTAAAACAAAGACTGAAGGAATCTAGAGAAAATCATAGAAATGACCAGTCAGGAGACAAGATCATGTCTAGGGCAAAGGAAGTTTACAGGGCTCTGAGAATCACTCAGGCATCATCTAAAGTAATTTTTTTAAGTTTACAGCTTTTATTTCTTACCCACAGGAATAGAGATAACAATTATCTCCCAGTTAACTTCCTTTGAAATGGTATTTTCTTGTTATGCTTTCCTGATTGGCTATGAATATATCAGACTATTAATATATATAAAAAAAGTCACCTTTCCCCCATTTTTGGATATGCCAAAAACTCAAATCTATTAACCTTGTATTGTATAGCAACTGACACAAATCTTCAAGCAGATCTAAATATAGATGGTGACTAAATATAAGAAGAGAAGCTGAAAACAATGTATTAATGAATTTTATTCAATAAAAGCCTATAATAATGTCATTTATTGTGAACATTTTAACAGTGTGCAAAAAAGTGTTTCCACGTAGAAGGAGTTTGATAAATGTTGTTGATTAAGTTAGGGAATAATGCATTTAGTAGCAGTTAAAACTAAACATTTTGTGCAGAAAAACATAGATTATAATACATGTATTAACTTAAATACTTTGTGTTTTGGTATGGATTCTTGGGAAAACAAAATTGTAGCAACTTAAAAATATCACGGATTTCAGAGTATGATAGATAAAATAACCAGTTTGATAAACTGAAGTATTTGAGAAAGAGGGAAACTAAATTGTCCTTATGAAAGAACCACATAAGTCTGCCTTATCATGATAGATATTTCACTAATCTTTGATTTTATGTCATATAGGACATTGTTAAGTACACAAACAAAATAACACACATCACATACACACATAGTGATGACTGCAAAGAAGAACTGAAGCAATAATTTTAGTGTTTTGCTTTGCAGGGTTGTTTTTATTTTTAGCAAAAATTATTAGCTTATTAAGAACCCAGCAAACTCACTTAAGCATAAATGAGTGATATTGGATCAAGAAGTAATGCACAAGGGAGATTTAGAATTCTGTCTGGACTAATACATCAAAAAGGTGGAAATTTAAATAAATAGTTTCTGTCACAGAGTGAGTGGAAAATTTGGAATGATAAAATTTTGTAAATCATCTTTCACAGGCTATCAAGAAAAAACTAGAGAAAAGTAATCTAGAAGGGCTTCTCCAGTCAATAACTTCTCAGGCAACAAATTGGAAAATGCAGTGCCATTGGTGACTGAAAAGAACCCACCAAACTGCATGAATCTGATTAACTAAGGAAACACATCAGTTATTTTAAAAGTCAAACATTATGGAATATATTTTTTAAGATTCTTCTTTGAGGGATAATATCCACGAAACAGCACTTTCAACTTGTAAAGGAAATGGCAATGTGATTTTTTGTTTTAGCTCACTTTTTTTGCATGTACTTGTTCCCCCGTCAGTTCTCTTTGTTTACTGTTTACACCTTTTTTTACACAGTAATGTCATTGATTTTTATAGTAGCCATTTGATGTGAAAGTATTTCAAGCAGTTTAATCTTTTTATTAAATGGGTATGAAATCATGACATAGGTCCTCTTATGATGACAACAATCTTTCTTCTAATAACTAGACTGGAGAAAAAGGATCTCTGCTTTCTACTTGGAAGTCATGTAAGCCACATGATCACAAATTTGTTGTTGCTGAACCAGTTTTCATTATAGGACACATCTTAATAAATTGTTAAAAACTCCTAGAAGTTATCAGATTCCTTATTCAAAGCAGAGGAATTCACATGACTATCAAAATAGACTACACTATCCGCTAAGACATCAATGTGTAATTTACCCTTTAGAACCAAAATAACCTCTTATGGAACCATAAGGAACTAAGTCTTTTAATGTTGATGAAGACATGATTTGGAGGAAATTTTGAGTTTTCAAAAGTCACTAACAAAATATTTTTTTGATTATGACAGCAATACTGATATGAATCTATAAAGCATAATCATCAGTGTAAGCAATTAATATGTCCTTAAAATGTAAGACTATGCAGTGTGGACAAATTTATCTTAATTTTAAACAGTTTGATTACATTTATTCAGTATTTACTAGGCAAAAGAGCTCATGAAAGATAATGTACCTGAAAAAGAAGTCATGGATCCTAGCTTAAAGGTTATTAAAATACAATGGTGTAAAAATACAAACACAAACACTTAGCATAATAATAATTATTATAATCAAATTCTGAATTTCAGTGCTTTTGATTATTCATCTTTAAATTGAAAGACCAGGGGTCTCCCTGGTGGCTCAAGGGGTTAAGTCTCAGTACTATGAAACTATCAGCAGCCACTGCAGCACGAGTTCAATCCCCAGCCAGGGAGCCAACCCACATGGCTTTGCAGACCTCTCCTGTATTGCCTGCTGCTCCCCTCAACAGTGTGTTTCGATCAATTCACCTGTTCTGCTCCCCACTCTGTCTCTGGTGAACCCTTTCCCTCCCCCACTACATCTCTGGCCCACATCCCAGCTCTTGTATTCATAAATAAATAAATCTTAAAAAATAAATAAATTGAAAGACCAAGGGTAAAAAGTCTCTAAGGTCCAATAAGAGTAAATACTATAGTAAATATTAAATAAATTTGGAAAGTCTATGAATGCCACTCTTTTCATACTTTGAGTCATTTAAATAATGAAATTTTGAATATAATTGGCACATGTTCTCATAATTTTGAAAAATGGGTCATACACACAATAGATTTAAAAGCTTTTGCAATATTATCATATGTACCATAATGAATCACACTTTAATGCTAATATATACATTTTGGAGCAATGAACTTCATCATTGATTTATCAATTGTGTCAGAGACATTTTAATTACTGCATAATTTATGATATCAGATACAACAAAATATTACTAGTTGTATTTCTGCTAACTTACATTTAAAACAATTTGCAATTTTCCAGTGACCTTCTAAGGAAATTTTTTTTGTAAATTTTCCTTTTGATTTATATTGGTTTTCAGAAGTTGCTTTAAATTTTAATGACTTTACTAAAAATGAACTGAATAAGGATGATTCCTCTTGTCTCTTTCTACTACTTACATTTTTTCCAGTTATTCTCCCCTCCAATCACTTAGCTGTTTCATTTTCTGATTGTCCAGACACCATTTTTTCAGTGCTACTATCTTTATTAAATTTAATTTTCACCTGCTATAAAATTTTTCACTGAATACAGCCAGAGCCTCTTGACATTTATCCTTTTCAAAGGAATCCTTTTATTATTTTCTACAGGTTGGCTTTGCCATTCTCGTTTCCTCTCCCTCTCTACTGCTAATGGGAGAATAGTACTACATGTATTTATAAGCTGCTTCCTGCTCTTTATCACATTCTGAAGAGCATCTAATATTCACTTGCAGTGACAGAAAAGAGTTTGAACAAAGAAAGGGAAAAAGCCTACAGTTGATGACCTTCCAGCAGTATTGCAAAAGCATTGCTAGAACGAGAAGCCAGAAGTTGCTAAGGAGTTTTGCCTAGCATAGTTGAATTAGGTTGCTTCTTTGCTGAATGGAGAATACTGGCATCTTATTACCAAAAGTACAAGAGGTTATATATCTTGTATATACTTGTGAACTACTTGAATGAAGTCATGGTCTTTTACCAAGGATTAGACATAGGATGTCAACCCTGCCTCTTGTCAGTGAAAAACTACATAAACTAGCACATTTATATTGACCCTATTTTGATTTAACCAGTGGTAACCAGGGTTAATGGTATCTATTTCAATTGGTTGCTGAGATATTTTATTTACTGTTTAAACTAAAGTCTATGTTAGCATCAGAGTGCACTAAAAATTCTGTTTTGTGGAGTTTGTTAGAAAAGCAAAAATAAAAAAAATTCTAAGCTTGACATTTAAAATCTTGATAATGTTCTAAGTAATCATACTGTTATCATCAAGTATCATGAAAGACAGATATTCACTGAGTTAAGCTGGGATCAAATTACTCATGTAATTTGTTTTTGTAACAAAAACATTAAAGTAAATCTCAAAGTTATTAAATGATGTTGGGCATTGCCAAAGAAATATTTTGAAGCTCAAGAATGTGTTGATAATAAAGAGATTTAAGTTAGAAAGATTATGTCACAATCTGGGCAATAGAGGTTGTGGGGAAAGTGAGTCACCTTATTTCCCACTGCTTCTGAGCTCTCAGAAGCACTTGAAATGTGATGGAAAGAAAAGGTAAAAAAAATCCTAATGAAAATACTGAGTTATGTGCACATATCTTGGAGATGTAGAATCACTGCTCTTTACCAGGCATAAACTTAACTCATCATGTTAAGAGTCAAGAGAAATGAAAGTTAATGGCATTGCTTGTTAATGTGGTATAAGGCAGAAAAATTTAACATATTAAAACATTGTTTCCTCTTCTGCAAAATAGTATTTGTTAAAATAAATTCTAAAATAAAAATTTGGTATACAGATATTTATCCCAAAATAGGAATTTAACATTAGTGTTCAGAAACTACATCTCATATTTTATTCATCCACTTAATTTATATTTCAGATGACTGAGCACACTTAACTTATCATGACTTCACATTCAAACCATAAAATCATGCAACATGTTCTCTTAATGAAATTGACTAATACTATTTTTGAAAGAAGGTCTTTATTTTCTTTGCCAGTTCACTTTTGAAGATTTATTCTGCTTCATCAAAAGATTTCTATTCATTCATGGAAGAGTTTATACTTTTCATCAGTGAATAGCTCATTTTCAAAATTTCCTATTTTTATTCAAAATGGTTGAAGTTAGATTATTTCAAGATGAATCCATTTTTAATGACATATCTGTGAGTGATGAAATGAGGATTCTCCAAAAATGACCTCAAGGGATCACTTACGTTGAGTAGAGGTAGCTGGCACTGAAGGAAGGATCAAGCTTTCCCAGCAGGAAGAGTTATACCTAAACTACAAAATCCCATTAACTACAAAGCATTTAAGATAGCAGAGAATGAACTTCATTTCAGAAAAATAATGTAAAAATTGTGTGAATAGTTGAAACACCTGCGTTTTATTATAAAGTAGAAAACTGTGAGACACAATTGAACTTGGCTGACCAGGGTAAGATTAACTTGGAGATAATGGCTTTTGTTCTAAATAGATTTATACTTTACTCAATAAGGTCTCCTTTCTAATACATTATATAATTGTTGAATTTTTATGAAGCTATATTTCATGACTAAGAGTAGACCCTTCCACCAAAAAAAACCCTAAAAAAACAACTCCCACAAATGACATGTGATAACTATGAATATTCACCCTAATCAACATCAAGAAAATGAGTTATAATCAAATCTATTTATCTATTTTTATGTTAATCCCCTTACTTCATTCACTTAATTCCTTCCCATTAAGGAAAATACAGAATTTTCTTAAGCTCTCTATCAATCCTCCTATGAGTTGTTGCTATATGTTTATCTAAATTGTAATAAATTCTGTAAAGACTCTTTTTGGATTTTTTTCTTGAACAAAGAAATATATTTTATCAAGCATAAGTGACCCCAAAATTAAGGAACTGTGTTGAAATATTCATGTTCTGGAGAAAAATGTTCCTGGGGAAAAGTAAAATCTTCTGCAGTGCTATAAATATAATAAGTAAGTAAAGTATCAAGTTAAAAAATGTTAGCAGTTTATTATAGCTGAGCAATCACTGAATGAAAACAGATTTCATATTCAATGAACATTAGGATGTGACCTGAAGCTGATAAGCATAAAACAACATAAGATCCAACATCAAATTTCAAAGGTTTCTGCTGGCTACCATCAAGCTTTTTGTCTTTCCTTTTGGTTTTAATCAATAATGCAATCCTAAGGAAATCACTAGTGTGTTTTTTATTTTCCACACACATCACAAATGTAATTTATTAATTTTTCACAATAACTTATTTAATGCCTGTCTTTTCTCCTTGTCTTTGTTCACTGATAAATCCTCAATGCAGAAAAGCACCTGGCTTATTGTGAGCTATCAGTAAATAATTATTGAATGAATTTGCTCTTTAAGAAATTCAGAATTATCAGTAAAATAGAGAAAGTGAACTTTATCACAAATTATTGGTTTGAGTAAATTTTTATATTGAGTTTCTTATTTTCCTTTGAATGAAACCAGCTTTCACCTGTAAAATTTGTATAACATGTCTTAAAAGTAATTTAAATGGACATTTTTCCACTCTTGAAATGCAAAAATGCTTCCTTTCCCCCAACTTTGTAGTATTTCCATCTGAAAGTGACTTGGAGATAGCTGCATTTTCAGGAAAGTTAAAATTGGGGTAGTGCAGTGATACACAGCTATTTGCTGTAAACTTTACATGGTAACTGCAAAAATGTTCTAATAATTTGTTTTTTAGCTTTCAAAGTAACATACCTGTGCTCAAGTAAAAGTGTTGGAATCAGGGCCTCCCTGGTGGAGCAGCGGTTGAGCACTGTGCTGTGGAGCTGTCCGCAGCCCGCGATGCAAGTTCGACGCCCAGCCGGGGAGAATCCCATATGGCGCGGCAGACCTCTCCTTTCTTGCCCGCTACTCCCCTCAGCGGTGTGTATCTGATCTGCCTGCTCTGCTCCCCACTGTCTCTGGTGAACCGTCTCGCTGCCCCACACCTCTGGCCTGAACCCCAGGTTGTATGTATAAATAAAGAAATTAAAAAAAAAAGTGTTGGAATCAAATATCCTAGCTTCAAGGCAATTTGTAAAGCTGCCATCTATCTGTACTAATCATTGACACAATGGAGAAGAAAGCCAGGATTCCTTTCAAGAGTTCATTGACTGTATTTTCACAAATAAAGTTCAGAAATAAAGAAGCAGGAAGTGATGTGCATTAACAGCGAAGACACTGTAGAAAGAAGCCTAAGTGGAAGGTATAAGAGAAAGTCTCTTGAACGCTGTAATACTGAAGTTGGATACTTTAAGATTGTAAGAAATATTAAGGTATAGGAGTAGGAATGTACCTTCCAGCAAATGACAGTAAAAATACTGATATGTTTGATTAAATTTGTTGTATTTGCCTTGGGGAAAGTGTAAGTCATTCCACATAACCATAGTTAAGGAGCTTGTGTGGAAAGAAATGAAAGGGCTAAAAAGTTACTCAGAAGTGAGTAGGGAAGGTGTGATAGTAATTCAAGGAATGAAGAAATACTGCTGAGATATGACAGTTCAACATTTCTGTATGTGAATATCTTAGAAGTGACAAAATTCTTGGCTGTAAAATGTAGAGAAAGGTACTGCTAATGTGTTATGTGGAGGATATTTGCATATTAATAACTCCATTTTTTTATTTAAACTATTTATTTTGTTTCAGGCATGAGAAAATGCTTGCTTAACCTAATATTGATACAGTCACTGCTTATTTCTGATAGTCTTTACGCAGCATATCTTTTATCATTATTTAATTTATACATCTTTATTTTTATTGTTTGTTTCTAGACAAGATGTTGTTCAAAATTTTGATCTGCTCTGACAATCTGTCCACTTTAATTGAAATATTGAGAATACTCATCATTAGTAATATGACTGGATTTAAGGTACTGTGGTGATTTGTGTTTTACTTACATTCCAAGTTTTAGTTTCTTATTTCTTATTTCTTATTTAGTTTCTTATTTCTTATTTCTTATTTCTTATGTGGTATCTGCCACATTTTCTTACACCAGAATTTAGTCTTCCATTTTATCTGTTCAATGTTCTCATTAATTCACCTCCTTCTTTCTACCGATTTCTCATTTTACTGATTTCTCTACAATTTACAACATACATTTTCACACAGTACACTTAACTCGTGTCCTTCTACTTCATGTTTCATGTCTATACCACAGGCCAGCATGTTTTCATTTCACTTCCTTCTGCTCTGTGTGCTATTATATCATATATGTTTTCAGTATATGTTATAAATCACACAGTATAGTATTATTATGTCTTTCTTTAAGTACCAAATATTTTTAAAAACTTAAAAACTATATTTACCCAGGCCTTTGTATTTCTGAACTATTCTTTCTTTGTCTAGGTTTCAGTTTCCATTGCAAATTTGCTTTCTTCCTGGAAAAACTTAAACTTTTGTAATGTAAATATACTGCCAGCAGATTCAGGATTTCTTTAAAGTGTTTACTTTGTCTTCATTTATGAGGGCTATTTGGTAAGATATATAGAATTCTAGTTTGATAGATCTCTCTTTTAACACTGATGGATACCAATTTCTTTTCATTTGCTATTTTTTATTCTCAGTAAAAGGACATGCCAGGCTAAGAGTTGCTCCTTTTTATGTAATGCTTGTGGCTTTTATCCCCCTATATACTTCTGGCTGTTTTTTGTTGTTGTTTGTTTTTAACATTTTGTATTTATTTATTTATTTACTTATTTATTTATTTATTTATTTATATATTTTTATTGCTATTTATGTCTTTTACATTTTATATTCCCCTTGGGTAGCCCACCACCAATTCACCCGTGATCCATCTCCATGGTCCCTTGTGTTCTTTTCTATTCCATTTTGTGCCCTTTTCCTTCCCTCCCCCAGCCTCCCCCC